>JAHHUM010002213.1:0-90404 GCA_036173005.1 Crenichthys baileyi
GGCGAGCCTGACCTAACCTCAGTACGCTGCTAGAAACCATTGATTCTGCAGCTGCAATAATTTTCCAGTGAAGGTACCTACAAATTAAGATCTTTCAGGTCTTTGTCCTTTTTTAAAAGTATGTTGAAAATCTTACTGTTCTCATCCATAAGTCCTGTCCAAAGTTAGTCCAAACACAGAAATGAAATGTAGTATTTATATGTGTCAGGGACACGGTGATTAGTCTTGTAGAAATATCAGCAAACCTTATTTTCAATGCTTGTTAAGAAATGGTAAATTACCTGCACTTAAGCCTATAGCGCTTTATCAAGTCCTAGGACCCGAAAGCACAAAGAAATATAAAAGAAGTTCAATGTACCCTATTGACATAAATCTACTTTAATATATTATAAACATATATTAATTATAAAAATTATAAGATTTTTGATGATGTATTGCCATAGCACAAACAACAAATACACAACATGATATATAGTTTTTATAAAAAAGCTTCCATTAGGTGCACTGATCTGATCATTAGACAGATTTTAAATGTCTAAAAGAAAACTACTACACTTCTTTTGCACTTTTTATATGTTGAGAAAAAAACAAAATTAATGACATTCTAAAGGATAAAATATTTCACAGTGAAAAATATTTGATCTTTGTATACAATTTTCAGATTAACCATAATAAATTTACTGTCCAGATTACATCTGAAGACATTCATGTAGACATGTTTATTGGTTACTGGGCGTCATAAATGTTAACCAAGAAGAAACTATTTTTTCTTGGATTAGTGTGCATATTGTATTTGCAAGTGCAGATCCTAACTCTTCCCTGCAAGAGCCTTCTAAAATGTCTCCCTCCTCCCTTCTCCACAGAAACAACTGTGACACCCTTCCACGTTAGAAATGTAGGCTTCAGTACCAAGAATGAGGGGCAAGGGGATGTAGGACACAAGGAAGGATAGAAAGGAAGAAAGAATTTAAGGAAGAAATGATGGTGGGACACAGGAAGAGAAGAGAGGTTGGACACAATGATGAAAGGACATTAGAAAGGAGGAAAAATATAAGAAAAAAAAGTAAGGGCCCAACGAAAAAAGGAGGAAAGGAGGGACACAAAAGAGAGAGGGAGGAAGAATACAATAAATGTAAGGGAGGACTCAAGAAAGGAAGTAAAGAAGGAAGGACATAAGGTAGAAAGTAAGCTCAGAATGTTTAGAAAATGTGATAGGTAATAAAGTCTGGAAATACAAATACATATATTTCCAAACTTACTGTCTTTCTCTATATTTGTCCAGACTTTGTAAATACTGAAATCAAAATTCACAATTTTTATAGTCTAATAAGGAACCCTGTTTTATGGATAAAAGCTAAAAAAAGCAAAAACCCTACCTTAACATCAACATGGGCCATCAGGACTGCAAAGTTGGTGAGATGGGTGCAAGAACAGGTGGTGTGTGTCCTATTGGTGCTCAGCAAGCGGCAGTCCTGCGTCGACCAGTAACCGGTCATGGTGCGCTTGGAGTAGCTCCAGAACGAGCAGTTGGGGTTGAAGTTTTCCTCAGATTGCTGTTGGAAAAATATTTAAAAAAAGACTACATAAGCAGAGTAAAAATTCCCCTCTCACTGTTTGAAACGCAGGTGTCCGAAACTAGTCACACCACATTCATGTTTGATTTCTTTTGTTTGCACAGTAAAAATCCGCCAAAAAAGGGTTAATTTATCCCCACGGCAGTCCACATCCATTCTACGTGAATAGCAGGTGCCTTCACTGTCAGAAAGCATCAAGCGGCCTCATCCCTGTTTTTCATTGTGTTTTTTGACCTTTCTCTTTAACTCTCGCTGCATGACAATGGACTGCCCCACTGTTTAATAGGCACTGCTGCCGTCTGTGCCGGGCTGCCACCCTAATGACGAGCGAGTCTCTCTGTGATCTTGCTCGCCATTTTATAAAAGTCATCCACAACACAAAGGCTTAATAACACAACAAAATGTAAGTGCTGATAAATGGATGCACTAAAAGCCTTTCCCTCTCGAGTCCAATTTTCTTTTGCCCTGTAGCTGCAGAAACAAAGAAAGTACACCCACCTTTTCTTTAGTGACTCTCAGCACTATCTCCCTTTTTACTGTAAACGCTGTGACAATCTGGGATTTTATTTCCTCCTGGTTTCACTTTTGTTCTTTGGTAATTAGTCTAATAAGATTTATCCTCTGTGAATGCAGGTTTTCCACTGATTGCGTTTACCCTTCACACATTCAGAACCTACTTCACTGCAAGGAGATAGGATGACCCTCCGTCACCATTAATGGCTTTAATTGGGCCCGTTAAATGGGAAGGCAGGGAAGCGAAACAATAACTAGAGGACACATAATCATCCCAGGGGACCAGCAGACCAAAACCTCATGGTTAAATAGGGAGGCAGCAGGATACCAAACCACCCCGAGACGCCTCCATACATACTGTATATGAGTTATACTCAATAGGAACATTAATAACATCTAATTTGAGATGGAAGCCAATATTTTATATAAACAACCTGCTCCGCAACAGCAAGGCAATGCATATTAGTATCATTTAACATTCATTAATGGCATCAATCAAATGCCAAAAGCTATTTCTACCTATTAATGAGCACATTTCTATAATTTTTTTGTCAGACATAATGTTGCCTTTTAAAAGAATTAGTTCAACTCCCATTGATTAAAATTAGCACAGATTACCAAAGATTCTGGGCTAAATTCACGTACCCGGTGTCAGTTAGTTCAAATTCATTTACCTATATTTCGTTAAATTAAGTCTGCAAAAAAAAAAAAATAATAAAAAAAAAATATGAAGACATCAGTGAACTCCTTTTAATTCAGTGCTGCACAGCATTAAAAATGATATATTGGTTATTAAAGGTTTATTGTGATAAATCCACGACTTCTTAACCCTTGTTTTCATCTGGCTTTTACAATACCACTAAATTTGTGACATATTATACAAACCTAATTTTATTTGTTGCCTGTTGCAAGAAACTATTCTAAACATCTTTCTGTAATAGAGAGGGGTGGGAGTTCTAATTTAGGGGGGACCGTAAATCTAAAGATGCATAATATTCTGATGACAAGAAGTTGTTTCCTACATACATGTTAGGTGTAAAATTGTGAAACAGTTTAAGGGTAGAATTGAAAACCCCAAAATATCATTTAGTTTAGAAAAAATATGAGGATATGAGAAGGATTCACTGGGTTGTTAATTACAGGATGGATAACTAACACTATTGTAATGAATGGTTTGTTGCAGTTGTTTTCTTGGTTTGTTATTAATATTTTGCTTAATGTGAGTGTGAGCTTGTATTTAGTTAATAATGTATGATTTTTTATGTCGTATTAATAATTAATTGGACATTTAATAAATAGTACTAAAGGGGGGTGTGGTAAATTAGTGCATAAGTACATACTTGTATCTCATTATTTTTTCTCTTTTTATTAATTGATGAATTTGATGTTGGAAATACTCAATCAAAAATCAGTCCTCAATAAGGCCATGTGTAGTGAAATAAATTATTTTCTGAAAAAACAATAACAAAACTGTAAAATAGTAGTATTTCCCACCTTTGTTGGGCTTTCAAAACGTTGCCTTTGATTGGTTCTATCGCGTGGTGAGCCCTTGATTTGACGGCCCTGTCAATCTTGCTCATCAATACTGCATCCAGTAAGGTTTAGTTATTAAACTAAGAAATATTTAGAAGTCATGATTATTAAGTGAACAAGAACATAAACCTAGTGTATACACAATATCTGCCATATGTATGAACGTTTCTGTGTTCATGACATGTTTCAGTTCTAAAAAGAAAACTAGTAGCTCTCTTGGTACATTTTCATTTGACGAGCTGGGGAAGGGTTAGCAAAAGGGCAGCTTAGTATTAAAGAGATTTTATATGAGGATGAAAAGACTGAAAAAGTACCCCGACATCAGACCAATAGTAAAAATAGTCTTCGAATTACAAATTTCTTCTAGGGCCGGTGAGTCAGAGCAACAGCTGCTCTGACGTCGTCCCCCTGACATTTTCCCACCATTTAGTTTTAAAATCCTTGAGCTATAGTCCTTTTAGTCATCATCATCTTTCTGCTCTCTTTTCATTTTTTTGCTGTGGTGTGCTTTCTTTCAACAGACATAATCTACTGCAGCTCTCTTATGGCTATTCAACGTCTCAGATATTTGCTGAAGGCGCTGTTTTTAGACAAAACCCGGATATTTTGAGGAAGGGGTGTGAATAAAAAAAATGGACTCGGGAGGGAGAAGTCATGGCGCCCCACGATGACTAAGCAGCCTCCAGTAAGGCTAACTGCAACTGATATTTGCTCAGAAGATAAAGCTGGTGTTCAAGCCAATAAACAACAATGTGCCTTCATCGTGAGCAACGCCGTTTGTGACAATTTAATATGTCACACCTTCCCATGAATAAGACATTTTCAAATTTACTTATTTTTGCTGTCTTAAGACGGGATTTGCACATTTATGATGCGCTTCAGGGGGAGAGAAAATGATGATGAAAGGTTCTATCAAGAAGGCGCCACAGTAAGTGTGCTCTCTGTGTAAACAAATGGGAAGAGACAAAGAGCACATTAAATGCAGCTGCGTTGACATCTAAGTACAAACAAATCCCTCTCCCCTCAGGTCCAAATACACACAGACACACAGATACAGAAAGAGAAAACTTACCTGCAGATGCCTGATGGTAAAAATGACAGGGTCAGACAGATAGACTTTGTTAGAGTCCTTGTTGATAGCAGCTGTGATAACGGGCGAGTTGACAATCACGGAGTAATTGGTTGCCACAGCTTCGCTGCCCAACTTCATGCTGGCATTCTCCGTGGAAAGATAAACGCCAATGTGTTTGTACAGGACAAAGGCTATTCGAATTTCGCCTGCAAGAGAAAAGTTAGGATAAATATTTCATAAAGGATGAACTGCAGTGTGTATTTCTGTACAAGTATTTCCTCGAGATTTCTGTCAGCTTTGTCCCCCTTTAGTAGTAGGAACATGAAGGGATGGTTAGCTCCTTGCAGGGTAGTTCGAAATTAAAACAAAAAAAACAAAACTAAAACCGCTTTCGGTCAGAAAACAGTTGCTGCTGCCTTAATTTTTTTTAATTTTCTGCAGCTTTGAAAATATATGGAGCGCAGCTAGTGTAAGGTGCAAAGTAAAAATAGAGCTCTGGTAAGTCTCTTCTGTCATTTTATAAACTGTACTCTAAGTTTTATAAACAGTACAGTCTGATTTGCACTTTCTTGTCTCAGTCCTGTAAACCGTGATCATTAAAGCATTTCAGGTTAAGCAAAGTTCAAAAGTCAAAATGTTTTGCACTTTCAGAATTCTTAAATCCTTTAACTTTTACATGAATGGCTGCATCAGTGCAGTGTGGCGTGAAGGAGATCAGTCTGTGGCTCTGTTGAGATGTTCAGGAAGTTGAGGTTGCTTTAATAACGTCCTTCAGCTCATCTTCATTGTTGGCTCCGGTGTCTCTCATCTTCCTCATGAATATACTCTATGGATTCTTTATGGTGTTTAGGTCAGGCCAGTTCACTGGTAAATCACGATGATATCATGGTCATTAAACCAGGTATTGGTACTTTTAACAGTGTGCGCAGAAGCCATGTACTACTGGAAAATGATCTCCATAAACCTTGTCAGGAGAAGGAAGCATGGTGTGCTGACTTTGGAGCTGATGAAACACAGTGGACCAACACCAACAGGTGACACAATCCTCTCAATACAGCGTTTTTTTCTTGCAGTTGGTGCATGAATTTCTAGCACACGTTTTCCTTCCACTCAACTTTCCATTCATATCCTTGGATACAGCACTCTGAATAACAAATCGTGGATTACCCTCCATGTGGAGCATGTCAAAGACTGTTTTCCTCATGGTTTTGTAGGCAATAACATGATATTTTTACTTTAAATATATTTTATTATTAGTCTTATGTGAAAAAACAAACAAACAAAAAAAAAATTATAAATTGTAGTTATAGAGATACAAGTTTACACCAGCTCCAGTTGACATTTGTATTTTACAGATTGGAATAACATTAAGACTGAAAAAGAAACAACAGTAGAAAGAACAATTAAAAATGATTCTTCATTTAAAACATTTAAAACATGCAATAAGGAATCGCACAATACTAGAAAAAGAGAGAAACATTAACATGACAGTAAACATTTCCTAAAATTTAGCCTTCAAACATGTGTCCAAACCTTACGCAATTGCATTGGCAAACTATATTTCCTTCAAATTTTTCTTGTTAATAATTTTCTTCTCTTTCTGCCCCCGTCTCCCCCTCCTGTGATTTTCACTTTTGAGCACAGATATCAAAGAAAGTTCCCTTCTGTGATCGAGATCACTCACTCCAATGAAAAGGAAACAATTTGGGTGCTGTAGCGCTAGATGATGGAGGAATGTACACTACCCTGCTGTCCTGATCTGCCTGTGCACGGCTGGATTGGACACGGGCCTCCAGCTGAGACAGCCAACAAAGCGATGCAGTCTATCCTGATTCAAATGAGCTGGCAGTAACATCTGCACTAGAAGATGGCTTAAGTATTGTCTTTCGGCTTTAGCGTTTTAAAATTGTATGCATTTAGTTCTGTGTACTTTCCTCTAGCTACACAAAAGCAATAGAGACTTCAGAACACCAGCCTAAGGTGTTGACGTCTTACCGTTTCTTCCGTGCTGCTTTAGCGTGTTTGCTGACAGGTGAATTGAGCTGCCTTTCCCTCCAGTTTGTGGAAACCTCAGATCAGGCAAATTCCCATCTGTGCTCATCCTTGCGACCTCCAGCTCTGCACGAAAACAGAACAAACAGGACAAAACTTTGAGGAATCAATAAAAGCCTGAGGATACTCTGAAAACACTGAGGTCATGACCTTCTAATTTGTTTTGTAGATTTCAATGTAAAAACTGGTATTTTCAAGTAAAACTTTAAGTAAAACTCCCAAAGGTCATCTTGGCAAATATGAGCTGAAACATGCAGTCACATGTTATGTTATTTCGGGCCTTTAAGCATGCATTTACTCTAAGAAGTCTTAAGTTTAGTTAATGATTTAGCTTTAATGAATTTTCTTAAAAAAATTTGGTTTAATGTCTCTTAGCAAGTTAAACCTTGATCACTTACTTTTTTATAGCTATCAACAACCATCTGACATTAAAGAACCTGGATGGATATTGGACCACAATTTTTTTCAGAATTGATAGATGAAATTTCAATTGGTAGGTTATCTGGCATGAACCTGGGATTTGAACGAGTCCACACATTTTCAACAGGGTTGAGGCTGGGGCTATTTCAGCTTAATGAAGCTTAATGTTGGCCTCCATTCATTTCAGAATTATAGTGGCAGTATTATGCTGTGGGACTGTTTAGCTGTCAGAGATATTAGTGAATTACACAAAACAGAAAGAAAAAAACAAAGAAAAATAACCTTCAAATTTCTCAACTTCATTTAAAATCAGTAGAAGGATGGTTAGAACCAGGACACAAATGTGTGTTCCAGCCAGAAAATAATCCAAAACACACATCAAAAGTGGTTTTGTCGTTGAGGTGCAACCTGCTAAGGTATATCAATACAAATATTGCTGGATGTGTATGTATATATTTGAGCCTGTATTCACAATTCTCCATTTATGGGTTAGAGAAAATCCACAAAAAGCTAGAAAGTGTCATAACTATGCACCCAATTCTTGTTTTAACAAAATACTGAAGTTGGATGTTGCACAATTCCACCCTAAAAAACAATGCAAATAAATCACAGAAAGCCCAAAATCACCGTTTGTGCCGATAAGCGAATGCAAACCTCTGATAGGACGTGCTTGCATGTTCCTCCATCTACATATGAACATATATACGTCTAGGCAAAAAAAAAATTATACACAAAAGTAGCAATTGGCGAGGTTCAAACACATCTCCAATTGTGTCAGACTCGAAAAACTCTGCATCTCCCAGGATCATACAGCACATCACTATTCTGAGTGTTGCATCTTTAAAGACCTATCGAGCTTTCAAACCAGACTACAGGGGTTGTTAGTGTCTTTCTTTAGGAAAAGAGACTTTTGAATGCAAAAATGACACTATCGATACATTAAAAAAGAAATCCTTCATATCATTTTTCTCATTATGAACCGAGACAGGGAGAGATATAGGCAGAAGATAAAGAGCAGTCTACACAGCATCCCAACAGCTGTTTGTGTCTGTAGCAAGCTCCTAATTTATGGTTCAAAGATTTCCTGTGTCACACAGGAAAGGAAAATGAGCTGCTGATAGCGGTCTAGTTGAAATAAGGAGCCCGTTCCATCAAACTTATTACAATAAGATACAATTTAATAAAGCTATAGTGTCCGCTTATGCTATGTAGCTGCCATCGATGTGAAGTTTCGGCATCCCTAAACATCAAAATGCCTGCGAATAAAGTAAAGAAACCAGTGATTCATCTATTGGTAGAAATAACGTTAAGAGATAAACATTTTTTTATGCCCACTGCATTATTACTCAACATTTGGTCAAGAATTATTAACACTACTGTTGAATAAATAAACACAGTTTAAAGGTGATGGGTCATATTACAGAAAGACTGTAAGACAGACTACTGTTCAAAACAGGTGGAACATATCAAACCTGATTTTGTCTTTCGGAAGTAGATCAACCAAGAAACGTGGACTCTCGTTTAAGAAATTATAATACGGCTGTTTTTTATTTTTTTATTTTAAAGGTATCTGGTACCTATTAGAAAAACAATATTCAACAGAATTCTGACCATCGGCAGATTTGTAGAGTCCATTTAAAAACAATGTTTACAAAACTGCAAAAAGAAAGCTTCAGATGATCTTTTTCTGATATTCTTTTTGATTTGGATTCATTTTTAAAACATTTTATTCATGTGTTTTTATTTATGACAGCCAGGTCATCTCAAGTAATCCCAAAAGACCACAATAAGATCAAGATCTGAGCTTTGACGAATTTCAGGACTTTCTGATTCTTATTTATCCACCATTCTTTGATGGATTTAGTGTTATGTTTGTCTACACACCACGTTTTGAGTCTCCCCCAAACTCTTGAATGGGCTTTGCTTGACAATCATGTAAAGGCTGCTGGTATTCATGCCTGTGAACCTTTTTCTACCAAAGGTTTTTCTTCCACTAAACTTTCTGTTAAAATACACCACGCTAGCTGACATTTAAAGGCTTACCTTCCTTGTGGAGGCTATTACTGGCTGTCTGTGGGACAAGTGTCAAGTCAGCAATCATATGTTGGCCATAACAAAACATTTCTATAGAATTGCTTATGATCTTATTGAAAATGCCCTGCGATGGACTGGCGACCTGTCCAGAGAGTACCCTGACTCTCGCCCATAGACTGCTGGAGATAGGCACCAGCTTCCCCCCGACCCACTATGGAATAAGCGGTAGAAAATGACAGACTGACTGACTTATTGAAAATTTACATTTCCTGAGAAGCTAAATTTGTGTTTTTATTAGCTGTAAGCTAATCTCTTCTAAGTGACTGAGATGAACTTGTCTAATGGTTGCTTTAACAATAAAATACTTTTAATGAAATATTTTTCTATCTCTGTGGGATTTTTGCTGGCACCCGTCATTGTTGTTGTGTTTGGAGTCAGAAAGGTAAACATTTTGTCCAAAAGTGGCACCTTGTTTTATCTCTCAATGTCGCCACAGATATAACAGTAGCACGGCTGAGGTGACAATGCACATTTTTAATGATTCAAATTGCATAGAATAAGCAGAGAACAGCCATAGGGTTACTAGCAAGGCGCTTTAATATTCCTGCTGATCTGAGCGGCAAGGACAATAAAACCAGTGCAATAGATTCAGTCATCGTTACAGCAGCAGTAAAGCTGCCTGATTAGTCTGAAGTGGCGACTCTCATCTTGAAACACCGTCCAAACAAGAGTAAGAGAAAGAAACGTAATTAAATTTGATAACGAATTCAGTTGGTGATCGGATGTTGCAGTGACACACTGACTTTGATAAAGGTTAGAGCCATCGGAGGGCTTCGGAGAGGGCACATTTAATCCTCCCTTTGTATTTGTTTTCATACCATGGCTTTCCATCGTTTCTATTTTTAAAAAAATCTTTTGTATTTGTATTCTCTTGTGCTTTTCTAAAGGCCAGAGGGTTTTTGATACATTCCTATTCAACTTAGCTAAGACAATACCCCAGATAGTGCAGCATTCCCTGGATTCCAAGCCTGCCTTTGGAATAAAGGAAGCATTTTTCTTCTCCCTCTCTACGCTCTCTTTTTTCCCTGCGTGGCTGTGTAAAAGAGCTTACGACAGGCTTTGGGGAATTTCTTTGATGCCATAGGAGCAGCCGGACCCAAGGGCTATACCTTCAAAGCAGGGTTTGAATAACACGGCTAATCGGCAGAAATCTGTTCATGAGATTATCTAGGAGGGAGCGAAGTGAACTGCACTGCAGACAAAGCCCTTCATGGGCACACACACTAGGAAATGTAAACACAAACATTGTTACAATGGCTGAAGAAATACAGTACCTTTCCAAAAATATTCACCTCTAGAGGTTTTTCATAGTATGCCACAATACAACTACACACTTAAATGTATTTTATGGTGATTTCATGATTTATACGCAAAAGATCAAGTGAAAGAAAAGTGACACAAGGTTTTTGATTTATTTTGAAATAAAAATCTAAAATGGATGGTGTGCATTATTATTCAGCCCATCCTTTACTGCAATTACAGCTCTTACAAGTCTTTTGGGTTTTGTTTCTACCACCTTTGCACACAAAGACTGAAAACGTTGCCCATTCCTCGTTACCAAATAGCTCAGTTAGATTACATGAAGTGAATAGGTGAACATGAATTTTCAAGTTTTGCCAAAATCTCCATTGGATTCAGGTCTTTACTTTGGCTGGGCAATTCTAGCACATGAACATACTTTGATCAAAATCCACTTTCCTCCACATTTTAGGCATCCAGGTGTCCCTGCAACCACAAACCTGACTTAAATAAATGGGTGATTAGGAGGCTTCTGCAGCACTTGATGGCATGATGAGGAAGTAATGCAATCACTTGAACCAGGTGTAACATAGCAGAGTGACATCTAAAACATAAAGGACAGTGTTACCAGAGGACCAGGATTGAAAACCACTGATCTAAACCATTCCATCGTATCTTTCACTATGTGAAGGTCTTTGTTCTGCTAGAAGAAGAAGCTCTGGCTTTGTCTCAAGTCTTTTGAAGACTCTAAGAGGTTTTCCATCAGGGTTACCCTGTAATTAGCTCCATCCATCTTCTCATCAACTCTGAGCATGTCCCTGCTGAAGAAACACCTCCCCACCACTTTATTGTACTTTTTAACTAACAGAGCATGTAGTTGAACGATACGTTGTTTTCGTCTAGACTCCTACTGCACATCAATTAGTGCAAAACAATGTAAAAGACAGGCGGAATTGTGCAGACAGTAACAGTCCAGGACTGCGAATGAGCAAGTGGATAGTTTTCTTACACACATAGTATTCTTAGTAAGTGAAAATTGTGGACCCATCTGACTAGAGCACCTTCTTCCAAATCGTTGCTGTGTCCTCTATCTGGCTTGTGACAAACTACAAACAGGACTTCTTATAAATTTGTTTCAACAATGGCTGCCTTCTTGCCACTCTTCAATGAACCCCAGATATATATTTTCTAATAAATCTATGAGGCTTTCACTGGGTGGATTCATGCCAAGTTGCATTTACACACAGGTGTACCCTATTGACTAATTAGGAGTCTTCTGAAGGCAGTTGGTTTTACATTTGACTTTACCTCGGGATATCAGATTAATGGGAGCTTTCAGAATTTTTTTGTAAAAATGGTGAAAACCAAAGTTTGTGGCTGCAAAAAGAGAAAAAGTTCAAGGGGCGCAAATGCTTTTACAAGCCACCATACCATACCATACCATACCATACCATAACATCATAATCAGCTTCAGTCTAAAATCATAAAGAGGTCTTTAAAAATCACACTCACTCTGACGCTGATGTAAACATGTCAGAGATACAGTACATCTGCACATGCTAAAGCCCTTCACATCACAAGAATTCATCCTTGTTTTAACACCCCTCGGTGACATGAAGGATTACAGGAGCCGAGCGGCTGACAAAAATAATATAAAACAAGCCAAGCAAACAGAGAGATAAGGCCTAGTAAACATGTCACCAGCACATAATTAACCAGAATACCACAACGCGCTATAAAATCTCAGCCGGGTTGCACAGGCATCGTCTCAACTACCCCCACCTCCACCCCTCTTTCTAAACGAGCTCAGAATCTCCTTAATACCCAGATGAATTGTGTGCCAGATACAATAAAACCAGTTTTTTTATTAATTCTCCTAATGCCTGCTTCCTTTTAAGTAAGTAGACCTATATTTTTAGGTTGCCATGGAAGCAAGAATGTGTTAAAAAAGAAAAAAAAATCTGCATGTTAGAAGTAGAGGGTTATTCATCATGACGCTATTTTTTTATTTTTTATTCCCTTGCCCCATTAGCTTCAGACTGACCAAAATATTCTGCTTTCCACTTTAAAATAGCACATATAATTCAAAATTTCAACAACCTGTGCTTCTAGGTTTGGATTACGCCACTAGGGAAAACAGTAATGACACGAGTTTCATTTCCTGGTGCTCGTCTGGTATTTATACACTGAATAATGAGCACTGATCCCTGATCTTCACGAGCGACAGTTAATTCTGCCTAATAACTGACATAAATTTAAATGATATCTGACATGATAAATGTCAGTTTAAGCTAAACGCTATTGGCCAAGAGAGGTCCCGCAGAACTTAACGTCCGGCTGCAGGGGAGCGTTACTCCAGTGACCTTCACACTTGATCCAGTGGCTCTGAAAACGCCGTCGTCGATAAGAGAGCACCCCCAGATCGATAGCTGCATGGAGAAACCCCTGGCCCATGTATGACGAGGGAGACCGGCAAGGGCAGGGATACAGATGCACAGAGGAAAACAGAAAAAAACGAACCAGAAAGATAAAACCAAACCGTTTCCTTCTAAAATCTGACTTGTTTTTGTTTAAGTGTCATACTTGCACTAATAAGTCCTCCTTATGAATCCAATTGTGCATTTAAAATGAACTTTATGTTAATCTGTACAACCATGTTGAGGTTAACCATTTAAAACTCATATAATGCTTATTTGCAGGTCTGTAAATTTAGGGGTTAGGGGTTTTACTAAAGAAAAAAGGATAAACAGTGATATTCATAACATTTGCATTAATTAATATTTGTGTTCACATGTGCAGCAATACATCCATATTAAACAAGTTGGGAGTTACAAGAGCAGCTGTGAATATCACTATGTAAACTTGATTTTTTTATCATGTTAATCTAATAAGATCATATTTGAAACCAGTAATAATTAAATTCATCTCTGTGAAGTATGTTGATCTTACTTGTGTCATACAGAGATGCATAGATCTTGATAAAATAATTACATCCAACTTGGGTTTTCAATATAACTTTTATAGCCACTGTAAAAACATTGGCCTGAGACACAGCAGTAGAGCACCCATTCCACGTACGGTGGCTTTAGCAGTTTTTGTCTTAGCCATTTTCGGGCAAAACATGCATACCATTTCCACAAAGACTGACACTAATAGTATAAGGAATATTATTTTTTATGAAGTTATTTTTTTGATCAACAGATTGCAAAAAAAATAATGTCCCACTGAAGAAAGAATATTAAATCTAAAAATGGCAATAACATTCTTTACTTTAAAAATCTAAACAAATTTGCTGAAGTAGGTATTAAATAAAAAGAGTCATGTTGCTTTTGGACCAAAAGAAAAAGTGGCGCTCAGGGTTGTAAAGGTTGTTGACCCCTGAACTAGTCTGTCACTTTATTTTACATGACATTCTCTGCATGGGCATAGTGCTTAGCATGTCTTGGGGCTTTCTGGCTACTTAAAGTAGTATTCTATTTGCACAGTTGAATGTTTTAATCAAAGCTTAAATAAAGAATGGGCTTCCTTTTTTAAAAAGTAAAATCACATAGGTTGGACTTCTTTTTAAAGATGGGGTTGTTTCTTTGTTTTATACAAGCTCCAGTAGGTACATCCTGTCAACACTGCAGGTGAAACCAACATACAACCTTAAACCTGGGGAATAAAACAGAGCAACAGAGTTTCAGATGACAAGCAGCCATGTCAGCGGCATGTTTCAGACACTGTCATACATTTAGAATAAGGTTATCAGAGTCCTGCTGTGAATGTAAACATGTCCTTTAGCAGTAAAGGAAGAGAGTTAAATGTGCTGTTAGTTATTCTTGACTTTTGAGATAAAACCAAGCTGAAAGCTGCAACGACAATCTGGCACAGTGACAACAATTGCTGAATTACAAGATCACACAGACTTGCTCTAAGGGGAGCTGACTGTCAAACACACTGAGTGTTTATGCCAAATGGCCATTTTTATAGGAATAAAGCAGTGTTCTGTTTCTAAATTTAACTCTGAGAGGATGAGTATTACAATTTCCCCAAATATAATAAGCCAGAGTTTGTCTAAGCACATTGAGTATACATGTGTTATTTTCATGCAAAGACACAAATATCTGTGGTGCTTTTTCACATTTTGTTCCTTAACCACAATTTCCAATAATTCTTAATAAAGTTTTGTGTAATGGACCAGCACAAAGTAATGCATAAATGTGAGGTGAAAAAATTATGTTTATCAAATTCTTTTTACAAATAAAATGTTGGTGTATAAAAGTGTGGCATGCATAAGTATTTATCCAAGTGATTTAATAGTTTTTAAAAACCCCTATTACTGTCTCTGCCTGCTTTTTTACATGTGGTTCATAGTTCTTATTGTAAAAATATCTATATCAGATTAAAATATCAGATTAAATGGGGAGCACCAGTGAACAGTAATTTTCAAGCCTTGCCACAGACCGTTTCAAATGTCTCATAGCCTTTGGCAGGTGTTCTGAAAGGACTGTCCTGTATTTATCTCTAGCCATCATATCAACAACTCGGACCAGCTTTCCTGTCACTGCTGAAGAAAAGCTTTCCCCCAGGATGATCCCACCACCACCATGCTTAACATGCAGCACAGTGTCTTCAGGTGCTAGTTTCCCACTATACACAGTTTTACATGTAGGATAAAAGTTCAAAATTCTAAACCTATGTATAATTTCCGCTACACTTTACCATTATGGGCCTTTTTGGGTTGGTTTATCACATTCAATCTCAATTAAATAGAATGAGCTATTGGTTGTAATGTGGCAAAATGAGAATATATTTGAGGTTTAATGGTAAGCCCATGTAGATAAAGGGTGAGAATATACTTACGAATATTGTCTGTGTTTTCCTGCACAATGTCTGTCTTCAGCAGGTTGTCAGCTAGGACGAAGGCCCCCTGCTCCACCGTGTCCAGCAGCATGGTGGCAGCCCTCAGCTGCTCGCTGGTGCTAAGCGCCCTCCAAGCCGCCTGGGCCTGTGGCTGCAGCAAATTGTTGACCGTCTCCACCATGGCCTGGGGATTGCAAATGATTGATTGATTTAGTGGGTAAAAAGAAAAACTGAGAAGGCCTGGGACTGTTGCTGCTTGACATGGTGATTTGGTAAATGGTACGAGTTAAGGGAGAACAAAGAGTTCAGCAGTGAAAAACAAATCCCACAATCCTGGGATGGATTGTTGATTGTCCTTCTTATATTTAATTTGAAAGGAAAATGTGTGATTCATTCACAAACTATGTGTATCATGGCTGAACGGTCATCTAGTTGCAGCAACACCTAAATCTCTAATGACATTATCTTGTTTTTGTGGCCATTTCCATTTATTTGCAGGAGGAATTAATTATGTAAATAAATCAGAGCCAGTGCTTACAAGACTAGAGGCCAGTTCTTGCATGACCTGAGGCTAAAGTCTTTAATTGGTGTGATAAATGATCTTCCACCATGTAGACAACCCTGGTACACAAATGTGATGAAAACAATAAAGTAAAACAACAACACGGAAATCCAGTGGGTGTAAAAAGCATCTGCTGATAGCAGCTATCTGCAAACATTTAGTACAGTTTTTCCCTGCATAATAATAATAGCACTGGACTACTACCACCTTCTTTAAACGGCCCACAACAAAGGTTAAGCAAGTAAGTAAAGAAGAGAGTGGCCAATGAGTGAACATCCCCAAGACAAGATGAAAAATTAAGAGCCATTAAAGATTTAGAAATGCCAATGGCGAGATTTATGAATGGAATACTAATTGGTCAAGCACATCATTTCATTCCTGGTACCAACACTCCAAAGACCACACTGAGCTCACTGGCCCGTGGATATGAAAATATTTCCAATTTTTTAAAGTACAGCTGGTGGTGAAACAAATTATTATCATTAGAAATTGCATGTGCAGCCACTGGTAGCAACATTTCCTTTAAAAGAAATAATGAACAGGTTGCGGCAGTGATGCAGGGGTAAAACGCGCAACCCATATTAAGAGGCTTTGGTCCTCGATGCAACTGTCGCGGGTATGACTCCCTGCCCAGGCGACCTGTTCTGCATGTCTTCCCACTCTCTCCACCTCTTTCCTGTCAGCTTACTATGGAACATTTTTTTTTAAATAAAGGCCACTAGCGCCACAATAAAACATAAAATTTTATAAACTTGTACTTGAAGATGTAAAAAAAATTGGTGTATACAAGCAACGAAAGTCACTGTTGATTCATTACGTATGTGATCAAGTAGAGTAAAGTGGTGGCTGGATCTTTATGAGCTTCTTGAGTACAGTAATATTTCATACTTTAAATTCATTCTCAGTGAATTTCCTAAAAATGATCAAATTGTCTTGCACAGAGTAAGAAAGAAACACACAAGGTAAAGGTAAAATAAGAGAATAACATTGCATTAATAGCATTTTAGTGAAATAAATAAATAAAAAAATGCTTATTGCATTAAGGCTAGCATACTAATGTTTGTAACTCCAGTTACGTTGTGCAACTGGAACAATATTTGTGTACCAGTTGCAAGCCAGTAAATCAAATGAATTTACTAAATGTTGTGTTAATTGACCAAGCTAACTGCTACTTGCAATATGTGATAATAATGTATGTCTTAGTGTTTTAGTGAAATTTAGGAAGGTTAGCTTTTAGCCATGTGGTTAATATGCTAACCTTAGTTCCAATATGCTGTTTCCCATTTATTTAGGAAGTTAGAAGTTAGATCTGGGGATGATGCAAAAACCTAAATAAAAGTTAGAAAACCAGAGGGTTTTTTTTGTGCGAGCAAACTGATGTTAATGTAAGTTTAGGATAATACCAATGTACCTTTCAGCTTTTCAGTGCTGTTTATAAAAATTGCTTTTAGTTTTAGGGTTAGATTACTGACATTAGCCAAAATATGCTACTTTCCATTTACTTTGGAAGTCAGAAATCAGATCTGGAAATGACACAGGGAACTCCAGTTGCAATTTCGAAACCCAGAGGAATTTACTACCCAATTAATTTTAGGATTAGCATGCTTACATTGGCAAAAATCTGCATAATTTCACTGACTGGAAATTAAAACTCGGATCTGGGAATGATGTCCCATTATACATCCATGTCCCAGTTGCAAAACAGAGAAGAAGAAGGATTTCCTAAATGTTTTGTAAAATGACCAATATAACTACTGTTACCAAAATGTGAAGATGATACATGCATTTTTGAGAACTTCAGTGGAATTAATAAAAAGCGGTTTATAGCGTTAAGGTTTTAGTGACAATATGAAGCTATCCATTTACTTTGGTATTCTGAATTATCTGTGCTTCAGTTGAAATTTGATGTACTCCATTACCAATTAACTACTGTTAGCAATACAAGATTATCATGTGTTTCTCAGCATTTCATACATACAGTGTAGAAATTTAACAGAAATTCAACAGTAGTGTATGACTGATTTAATGAGATAAACAAACTGACTGCAAATATGCAAACTGCAATGTTTTTAACCACATCTATGGACAATTTACCTGAGTAGCTGATTTTTAGAGCCATGGTTAGTGAGGATCCTATGAATTTCCTTTGGGGAATTACAACTTTGGTAGCTTTCCATTTAATTTTTCAGACACGTAATTCAAAATTTCCAACTATTGCGTACTTGAACACCAGTAATATACCATAACAAATCTTAAAGCATTTGCTTCAGAATGCAAAAAAGTATTAGCTTGCTAAATGTCTATCTTGACCAATGTACTCTCCACACTTTTATTTTACCTTTGAATAACTTTCTAGTGCACTACACAATTAAGAAAAATTGCCGTATGTTTCTTCATGTCATTTCAAAATGATTGACTCACTGTATAGTGATTCGATCAATTTACTGTGAATAAGTGGAGAGGACAGAACATGGGTTCTGTTGGATCATACTTACAGAACCTTGGTAAGTAATTATGACAGAAAATAAGATTTTGACAAAAAGAGAATAGGAATAAGAAAAAAGGTGAAAATACAATTGATGTGCTTGTAACGTCTCTCAATTTAATAACAAGATCAAATAAGTGCAAATGATTCAGGTCCTGAATCACTTGAACTTATTTAACCTTTTATAAAACGAATTTCAGGAGTCACTTCATAGCATCATGTTTTAGGTTTGGTTAAATCAGTGTGATTGAAGGGGAGAGAGAAAGTGGGTAGTTTTTAAATTCATGGTTCACCAGCCACAATTTCAGCATTTAAAGCATGCCAGCCACACACTGAACCTCCAACAACCACATACTCAAAAACAGACGCACACAATAGAAGAGTCTGATGCAAGACTGAGCACACACCACTCCACCTGCTAGTCCACAAGAACATACATAAAGAAGCAGACTTAAAGTGCACAGCAAAACCTACTCCACATGCACGGGGGAGTCTACCATCTTAGATGTAATTATTCATTATCAGCACCCAATCTCCAATCACACCTTTTGACATTCAGCTAGAAGCAGAGGTTGATTCGCTCTCAATTAAGGAGCTCTTTTTCTTTAGGCACTGACATTTTTTTTCTTTCCTTTGTTCACGACTTTAAGGTTCTCTTTTCCTAGTTCTTATAACGCTAGAAAAAATGGTTCTTCACAGGGTGAGGATTGATGGGCTCGCAGAGGAGCACCTTGTCTTTTTCGCATACAGAGGAGATGTATAAAATAGAGGAAATGTGGGAAGAAGACCTTACAGGACAAAGGAGAAGGTCCGAAACTGGAGAAGAAGAGACCATGTGGGGAAAAAACAAATGAAGGAAGTTTATTTATAGGACCAGTCAGGTTTTGACACAGCTTCTCATTCAGTAGACTGTCTTTATTTTTATTCCTACCTCTGTGAACTCCTTCAAGACTGTTGGAAAACTTTTTTAGGTGACCAACCTCAACGAGAGAATGCCAAGAGTGTGCAAAGCAGTAGTCAAAGCAAAGGGGGGCCTATTTTGAAGAATCCAAAATATAAAAGATGTTTTATTTCACTCTTTTCTGTTTGCTACATGATTTTATTATACTTTTGATTTATAGTTTTAATGTCTTAACCATATATCTGCAGTGTGGAAGGTAATAAAAATAAGATACAGAATGTCAAAGGTGTGTCAAAACGTTTGTGGAAAGAAAATTATACATGATTTTACATTTTTACAAATAAAAAACTGAAAAGAGCATTATGCAAAAGTATTCAGCCCCCCTGAGTCAATACTTCGTGGATCCGCCTTTTGCTGCAATTACAGCTGTCTTTTAGGGTATGTCTCTACCAGCCTTGCCCATTCTTCTTTCCAAAACAGCTTCAGCTCAGTCAGATTAGATGGAGAGCGTTTGTGAACAGCAGTTTTCAGATCTTGCCACAGATTCCCGATTGGGTTTAGGTCTGGACTTTGACTGGGCCATTCTAACATATTAATATGTCTTTTAAACCATTCCATTGTAGCCATGGCTTTATGTTCAGGGTTGTTGTCCTGCTAAAAGATAAACCTCTGCCCCAGTCTCAGGTCTTTTGCAGACTCCCACAAGTTTTCTCCCCATCAGCTCTGACCACCTTCCATGTCCCAGGTGAAGAGAAGCACCACCAGAGCATGATGCTGCCACCACCATATTTGACAGTGGGGATGGTGTGTTCAGAGTGATGTGCAGTGTTAGTTTTCTGCCACATATATCATTTTGCATTTTGGCCAATAAGTTCAATTTTGGTCTTGTCCAACCAAACCGCCTTGTTCCAAATGGTTGCAGTGTCCCCAACATGGCTTCTGGCAAACTGCAAACGGGACTTCTTTAGTTTTCTTTTAACAATGGCTTTCTTGCCACTCTTCCATAAAGACCACATTTGTGCAGAGCACCACTAAAAGTTGTCCTGAGGACAGATTGCCCCACCTGAGCTGTGTATCTGTGCAGTTCATCCAGAGTCACCATGGGCCTCTTGGCTGCATCTCTGATCAGTGCTCGCCTTGTTCAGCCTGTAAGTTTAGGTGGACGGCCCCGTCTTGGTAGGTTTACAGTTGTGCCATACTCTTTCCATTTCTGAATGATGGATTGAACAGTGCTCCGTGAGATGTTCAAAGCTTGGGAAATCTTTTTATAGCCTAAGCCTGCTTTACACTTCTCCACAACTTTATCCCTGACCTGTCTGGTGTGTTCCTTGGACTTCATGATGCTGTTTGCTCCCCAATATTCTCTTAACGAACTTCTGAGGCTGTCACAGAGCAGTTGTATTTGTACCGAGATTAGATTTTTTATGGAAATTTTAGTGCCTTGCTTGATTTGCTCTTTGATACTCTACAGGAACTGACAAAAATATTAGAACCCCTCAGTGTTCCATTCTTCTCTTATATAGTCATAGAGTAATGGTTTCTCAGCCTTCTCCTTGCACCTGTGTGAGATAATATGTATGCCACACTGTTAAGATTATGTCTGGGACCTCGTCTCCCTGGGTCTCATGAGAGTTACCTTGAAAACTGTTGTAGCTTATAAGGAGAACCTTTGCTTTGTCTAGGCAGAACAATTTGGCAGCACAACTAAGCGCATTTCCAATGCTGTAAAAAATCCTTCTCTCTTGCAAGATTATAATAAAGCTGATTCTGAGTGACAATCATCGGTCTCTGTCTTGGTAAAAACACATTTTTCTACGACAGATTACACACAGTTGGACTCTATTTTGTCATTAGTAATTATCAGGCAACGTCTGAAGGCAATTGGTTGCACTCAGAGTAAAGGGGGCTGAATACTTTTGCACACCGCACTTTTCAGTTTTTTTGTAAAAAAATTTTTAAATCATGTATAATTTTCTTTCCACTTCACAATTGTATACCACTTTGTGTTGGTCTTTCACATAAAATTCCAATAAAATATATTTATGTTTGTGGTTGTAATGTGACAATATGTTGAAAAGTTCAAGGGGTATGAATACAACCCACTGTATTGAATCATTGGGTAGACTCTTCCACAGCCTTTTTTCACTGTGGTTTAGTTTTACTTATTGAATCATGACATGGTGGAATTTTTTTAGTCTTTTCTGCACATTTGAGGCCTTTATTTTTGACATGCTACATAGGTCTCCGGGGTCAGAACTCGAACCCTGGACATCTACATCTACCATTGAGGCCTCCGCAAATGGGTCACACAAGCAAAGTCAGAATGATGGAGAAAATGCTTTTTTTTTATAAAATGCATTAACAACATTGCTGGGGAAGATTCTCAGTCATGCAGGACATGGCAAATCAAAAAAAAAGTTAAAAAAGAAAGCAACTGGATTTCAGTTCTTGTAGTTGAAGACGTTTCACTCTTTACATAAAGAGCTTTCTCAATTCAAAGAAAGCCCTTCGGATAAACAGTGTAATGTCTTCAACTATAAGAACTGAAGTCCAATTGCTCTGTTGTCTAACTCTTTTTTCGAATCATTAACAACATTATATAGTCTATATATTATATATTATATAAGTCTGAAGTCTCTACTAAAATGTAAAATCTCACATCAGATGCATGGCATCTATTCTGCCTAGAACATGGAATAGCTGCATTATTCATAACAATACAAAAATATTATTATATTTACTACAATCAATGAAAAAAGCAACGTTCAGAAACTCAGTTTAAGAAGCAGACCATCTTGGTCTGTGCACGTAAATTAAGGATGTGTGGTGATGGCTTTTCTCTGCTACTAGCACACTGCAAATGTAGCATCTCTCTCTACTGCTGCAAACTACAAACTATTTTTTTTGCTGCAAATTCTGGCGGTAGTGCAATAGCAATAGTCCCCTGTTACATAAGGGATGTTTTGGTCATTAAACCGAAGTCACTGCTGGAATGTTCCACTTGGTACAAGGATGATGACCGGCCCTGAAACGCTGCAGTGCATGGTCCATTTATACCAGCACAGGAGAGGAAGGAAGGCAGAGGTGGACATTAGAGCCTGGCAGGAGTCCAAGCCGAGCTGTGGTGTGTGCGCCTCTATCTGTGCGCTGATTGATGAAATGAACTCGGGGTCTAGGAAATTGATTCTGGCTGAGGCTGATTTCCCTCTCTGCACACCCTCTGTGCTGTATGCACACACTGTATGTCCCCTCATCTCTCCCCACTCCTGACTTCATGTTAACCAGTGGATTTCTGTCACTTGTTTTTTTCTTACTGAAACTGAAAGGGTAAACAAAAAAATATAGGTAGAAAACCCGAATTTATCTTGATCTTTCTGTCCTTGTCTGTAGTATTTGGGCACAGAAGAAGTAGTTACATCACTTCTTTCTTTTTCTTGCTTTATTTTACCTGCTGGCCAGTTTGACTGCTTTCTTTGGGAACCAGTGAAACCTGCTGCTTCAATATTTCATGAATCCATCTCCTTCTAGAACGTGGGTGGTTATTTCTGAGTAGGTGAGTTTCTATGGGATCACCTTTGTTCTTTTTACTTTATTTCTCATGGTTTCATTTTATGAATCCCCATCTACCTCCCCTGTATTTAGCTGGACTGCAAACTAAGATCTTTTTGAAACTTTTTTATGTTCAGTTGATATTTTAGATTTGCTGGTTATTCTGTACTTATTCACCATTATATTGTAAACTATTCTACAAAAAACTACATAATTTCTTCTCTCAGGAATGAAGCATGCCTTCCCTGCTGCACATTTCTTTTTCGCTTTTTGCATCTTTGCAAAATAAACAGTTTCAAAACAACCTAAACTTTTCATAACACATTTCCTGCTATTTTAAGCTCCTGTTAATGAGATGGTAATGTAAATGGTTGTTTAACAAAGAGTAGGACTCTCCCTTCCCTATTTGTTGCTGTGAGTTGTCAGTCAGCTGTGTATGACAGCTGAAGGAGGGCACACCCCCTCAACATTTCTACTATGTATAGCGGTCCCCTCTTTTGATATGTTTGGTGACAAAATGAGAGGCACCCATCACACATTACAGGACTGCAATGTTGGAAAAAAACACTTGAAACAACTAAGTAATGAAAAATCTACGGGTTCATTACTGGTATAGACTGGCAACCAATCAAATTTTATGTTTCCTAAAGATATTTTACTGACTAAGACTGCATAGAGATATAGCCTTGTGCACCATAAATTGCTCCATACTATCATATTAACCATTTATAGTTTTAATTATCTAAACCATTCATATTTATATTCATCCCAATATACAAGTGCTATAAAATACAGGGTCACATCAAAGGAGACATACATACTTCATAGCCCTGTCAGGACCTAATGTTTCACAAATCTACACCCAAGAAAGATGCTTTTATAGATATGCTAACATACATTATACGATAAAAAAGGGTGTGACAGAACTTAAAGCAAATTACTAATGTTTGGGTTGGTGCAAATTCAACAAAACTTTTGTTAAGGTTAAATACATTTATGTTTATACAAGTCATGTTCTGTTAATTACAGTAATTATGATGCTTTACATAGCACAATTACCTTTTTAGATAGGTACACCAACATCTTAAAACGCTATGTATGTAATTGATTTTTGTTTTTTTATATTAGTATAACTCAACAACCCAGGACCCCTTTCTGTCATGGTGCAGCAAATAAAATAATCTCAGAGACAGAGAAACAATTTCACCACTTACACCAAAATTTGATTTCAAGTGTACTGCAAAATACAGAGAAAAATCACTGACAGTGATCAGCTTAAACTGTTTTGCTTTGACTTGTATAAGAGTTTAAATGTAAGAAATGTTTTTGTTTTACTGTTAGAAGTTTAAAAACTACACAAAGTTTTGGAAACCCTAACACTGTTTCTTTTGCTTCTTGCATTTTTAGGTCATATCAAATAGATTGAACTAGACATTCTCTCTATTTATCTTGCATTTGACGTAGCCTTCAGCCACATCCAATCAGTTAAAGTCTGTTTGTCTTGCTGAAACGTTGAAAGCGGAGCCCAGATAACAAAGATGACAAAGGATGTTCCTTGATGATCTCTAGCAGTACCTGTTTTATTTTATTCTTTATTTCTGCCACTGAAATAGACAAATTGATAGAACAGATTGGTAGAGTGGTCAAATTCAAATGTATGCACTCAAGGATGGCAAATTTATGTTCTTTGAACCGTGTAAGATTTTCCACTGAACTGCTTAACTTTCAAGAAAAATCAAGGGTGTGCTCTAAAAACTATTACCAGTTTTTATACTTCACTGACCAGCCGAGCACTCTCCATTGTGAGCAGAACTAATCAATAGTACTCTTCCTAACTGAATTGCAATCCAAATGAGGATGTCTCTGTTTATAAGGATGAGTTTATCTTTATATTCCAAGAAAAGAGGAGTTTTATCATCTTGTTAAATTCCTGAACGAGGACCCTCCCTCTGTTCTGCCTGCTTCAAGGTCATCCTGCACTGCAACCTTCCCCCTGGTCATCTTTTTGAGCCAAAGGAGTTGTTTTTATGAGTGTCACAGCTTAGTGTCTTCCCTGTGTCTTAAATACTCACACATACTTGGTTCCTACTGAGGCACAAGATGTTACAATTTATATTGTTTATATTGTTATGAAATGTGCTTCAAATTGTACAGTTCATACAACAAGAATAGATGTAATCACAATAATTGGATAACCATAATGTTTCTGCCTTTAAACAAGCTGCCATTAAAGTGACAAAAGGGGAAGGGAGGCAGGGTGCCATTTTTATCGTGTTTGTTCAAAATCAAAGGCCACTACGGAGAAACATTCCTGCAGGGGAACACAAAACATAAGAGAGTGGATCATTATGCACTTTGTTGTCGTATACAGGCCAAATCTCTTTCAGTGGAATCAAATTGGCTGTGATGTGCAGCAGATGTGACTGTGTAGAGGCATCCAGAGAAGTTGGATTCAGCATTTTATGTGCACACACTAAACCAAGGTAGAGATCCGTATCTAAATTCTGTGCTGATGTTTAGAAATTTAAGATCTCAAGAGAAAAATTAAAAAAAAAAAAATCCCTCTTTATATAATTTAATTATCAAACAGTGCATTTTATTTTTGGAAATGTCCCTCCTTAACAACACCTGGAACTCCTACAGTATTCCCATCAGCACTGTAGCGGTCTGTTTTCAGCAGCACGTGCGTTCTCCAAGCAGAGGCAGGTGCAGCTCTCTTTTGCTTTGTATTCCTCTGTTTATCCCACTTATGACAACCACAAGGGTCCTGTATAAGAAAACATTTCCCAATTTCCCTAATCAATAAAATACCCTACTCAACAGGCCTCCAGCATTTGCAGTCAAAGCCTGTGTTTACGTCTGGCCACAGATGTCGCTCCATTGTGATTATTTGTTAAACAAAAAACACTTCATTGTTGTTTGAATTTGTCAAGCTAGGAAAGCTACAGCTAAGCTGGGTGTGCAGCCATCTATAATACTCTTGATTAAAGCCTCTAAGTATTTATTCTGCCACAGCTCAAATGTACCCAGAAAAGAAGCTAATGTGAAGAAAGTAGTCTATGAGGGATTTCTGTGTTTTTGTTCAGCCTATGTTGATAAGCTAACGGTTCAACTAAAGTGCTTACTATTTTTAAGTAAAACCCTAGAACACAGGGAGGCAACTTCTGTAGTTTAAACAGAGTACTAATGTAAAACAATAAAGATGAGAATCAAATGATTTATATGCACGTAAAATAATATATGTGTTTTTACACTCGTTAGCCACCTTTTGAACATTGGCAACAAGTGATTTATTTAAACATCACTTTGGCTAAAAATTGTCAATATTAAATGAAGATCTACACCAATAATAAAGCCTGACAGCAGCCTTTTTTTTTAGTATTTATCTGACTCAACAAGTCCCAAAGTCATAAATGTTTTCAAGGAATATGAGCTTTGTGGATACTACTTCCTGAAGCATCTAGTTGTTTTCTAGTGCTAATGCTAGCTTGAACATAAGAAATACAAGTGAAGATTCTCTTTTAACTGTTTAATCTTTAAGTCAAAATTGTTGTAAGAATTTCAAATTATGGAAAAGGATTATGTTTTTGTAGCTGAATACTTAGTTAAAACATTAAGTTGGTTCTTTAGCCCCAAGAACTGGTGTTGCAGTGAT
The DNA here is from genome assembly GCA_036173005.1 of Crenichthys baileyi. NCBI lineage: Eukaryota > Metazoa > Chordata > Actinopteri > Cyprinodontiformes > Goodeidae > Crenichthys > Crenichthys baileyi. The sequence continues at coordinate 26,495 of JAHHUM010002213.1, forward strand.
AGCGCCACAAAGAGTTATAGAATACCACAGGGTTTGGTGTTTGTGAATCTTGTCTGTACTTCAAATATATTTCCACTGTGTGAAAATATTGGACAGGATGAAATTAATTTCAATATTATGGTGAAGGTACAAATTCATATTTATCCATAAATATAACCCATCAATCATCCAATAGACCCAGTATGTTAATTAGACTACAAACATGTCTTTGAAATATAAAAGACTAAGTGGCTTAATATTGTGCCCAAGATGCCGTCTGTGGAACAGACCAGCTGAATAAACAAACAACTTAGGCAAGTATTGTGTATACATTTAGCCTCCAGAACTAATGTGGAGAACCTTTGTGTTATTGTTGACAAAAACCTGATTTCTAAATGCCATTTTAAGCAAGTTTCATGGATGTCAACCTTTCACTTGTGCAGTTTGCCAAAAGTAGACATACAGTTTCTTAATACATTAAACTGGAAAAACAGTATCTTGTCCTCGAGTGGTTTAGAAACCACTTTTAGTATCTATTAATAAAATTAGGGACTGCTAACAGGAGAAGGCTCTAAATCATTTAGTTTTTATTAATCACTGAGGGGTGGAAATGGGTGGGTGGAGAAACACCCACTGGGAACCTTTGACCTGGCAGATCCCCGTCGACTTTAGATGCTAATGTAAAACTTTTTATAATTGTCATAATAGTTGGACTTTGGCTTTTGTTCCATTTTGTTTTTTATTTTTTATCTTCTTCCATTAAATATAATATTCTGCTAAAACTAAATATACTGGAAATTTTTAGTTTTTAAAAGTTCTAATTTAAAAGTAAAGCAAATAAGCAAAATACTGCTGTGACGGTAAGTTCTCGTAGTAAATCTTACAATTTCAATGCAATTAGGTGCACTGGAATAATCGTAAATGGCCATTTAATTTTAATCATTAAGTATAAATCTATGTATTTTTGATTGCTTTTATCAGGAATAATGGTCTTTCTATCTAAACCATGGTCTAATTATTTATCACAAATTATCACAACTGGCAATAGCTAATTATACATTTTAACACCTCTTTCGGTCTTATCAGCAGACAATGAGAAAAGTCTTGAATACTGCAAAAATTTATCTTAGAGTTGCTTTTATCTTCGAACACAATGTACACCTAAGTGCACGCAACCACACGCCAGCAAACATGGTACCTTGATGTCTGATGTGCACAATCACTAGAGAACAGAAAACAAATTGCCCTCCGACACGCTTATGTTAGGCAACAAATTACATGTTGCCTAACATAAGCGGTACGGAGTATGCATATAAAACCAACATCTGGCTCTTATGTGAGGCGTAATTTGAGCCATCTGTATGGAAGACGGGATGTCAACTTCTTTTGTTTTATTGTCAAGACAGAAATTATTCTGATGACTGCTTAAATGTCACCACTGGGATAACAATACCACTCAGTAGCCTGAGGAAAACGCTAAGAAAGGTTACCTCCCTTTCTTTGTAAATTGGGACAAATATCTATTATGCAGCAGGGAGACTCATAGCAAGTAATGGCTTTGGCTGATTTATTAGATAGAAGCTAACTGTATTTAGGTAATGTTTTGCAAATGAAGGAATGGTTTACATGCTCGGGTTAAGAAACAGACTATCATGAAGCATGAAGGGGACCAATACCGTGAAATAAGCAGCACACAGAAAGGTGAAAAAATGAAATTTGGCTTTGATTCAGGATTTAATCACTGTGAGACTGTGACTTTTTGCATCTCATATTTTCTGTTAATAAACGATGTCCCTTAAAAAGGCCAGATTTTCAAAAACGGTGAAAACAACAATGACAATCACAATGGGGTGATGATGGATAGGCGAGGAAAATTAAATCCAAGTACCTGAACATAAAATCGGCACGAGCGCTCTCTCTTCTGCAGCTGCAATCGAAAGGAAATGCAAAGATCAGTTAGCAAAACAACTCAAAGAAATTATACTTGAGATATTCGCACTTGAGTCTTTACCATTAGACCTTGGCTTTAGATGGACTGCAAAAAACAGTGTATAGAGTACCATGATGATTACTCCGTGTCTATATATTATCTAAGTTTTATGTCTGAAATTGAATCAGTGAAATTAATTCCTTTCTCAATGACATTCTTAATTTATTGAGATGCAGATGCCATCTTTAGACAGAATCTTTGGACCATGGATAGAATTATGTCTGTCTACGGTGAAACCAAAGACTTAAAGCTTAAAGCTGACTATGATTAACGGGGAACGCTTGTACTTACACCCAGATGTGTTTAAGCGAATTGCTTTTGGAACAGTCTCACAGTGACAGTTTGCAACCATAACTAGGAGACAGATGTTAAGACTTACCTAAATAATTATTTTCATCTCCTGGGATCTAATAATCATTTCCCTTATGCTCTGAGAGTCTTTTAAACACCACTTGAGAAAGTGTAGATTGGCTCTCATGTGTCTGCTTTCTGATTGATGAACTGCTGCTGTGATCTTGGTGGCATGTTCTCACATCTCAGAGGACAATCTGGAGCTCTGCTAGAGTGCGCACTGATAAAACTCCATGCTCGCCCTAGTTTTATTAGACAGCCAACCTGAGGAGGAGTCCTAATGTTTTCACACTCCCTCTGTTTCGCTGTTTCGCAGGTCATTTTGCTCCTGGGAGTACTCAAAGGTTCCGAAATCTATGCCTCACTGCAGCGTTCTTGGGAGTTGATGATTTGATGTACTGACAGGTTCTGTGAACTACAGAGGATACAGCTACACAGGAAGGTCCAATCCAGTTTTAGATACATCTAAGAAATTAAACCTAGCGTGATGTGTGTGCTTCTAATAAAAAGTAGAAACCATTAAGCATCTTCCAATAAATATTGACTTTTTTGTAAATGAGAATTACATTTTGGGCATTGGCTTTATTATTTCTATGTTTCATGAATTACAATAAAAAAGAAAAACATAATTCTTCTGGTTCAGCAGCATCCTTAAGGGCATCAAATATCTCTATTTACACCATATACACTTACTCTTTAATATAAAGTTTCTATCTATTAAAGCTTTTTTCTAATCTAGGAATCTGAAAACATTTTTGATGCCTTGATATGCATCTGAAATATATTAGTTCAAATAAATTAAAACATTGGACTAATGCGGTCTAGAGGTGAAAATAAAAGCTGCAAAAATTGTTATAAATGACCTTGAATTTATCTTTGGGTTCTCAGTTATAGTGATGTGACCAATCAAAGACAATAGATTTTTAGTTAGAGGCAGAGCCTTATAAGCACTATGAGATTTTCTCTAGTTTACAATCTACACTTAGACCAATACTTGGACCAATTAAAACCGCAGTTGACAGTCATGCACTAAATGAAGCCTGTTTAAAACCTGTTGGGCAGTTATTAAACCTTTTATCTACCCTTGAAAAACAAACAATTGAAGTGAATTTTAAATTGTGTTTAGGTGTTTGAACCCACTTGAAATTCGTCAATAATAAAAACTGCACTAGTCAAACCTGGACTGGAATATTTTATGCTGTTTACAGATTATTTAAAACGGAAATTGTGATCTGTGAAATCTTTATTTGTGAAAAAAAATGCTTTTAATGAACTAAGTATTCTGTATTTGTCTTCTAAAGAGCACAATTTATACATACAACTGTTACAGACAGTTACTCCACATCTTTCCTAATTATTCAACATGGTAAAGGAAACCCTTCCTAAACATATTTTCCATTATTTCGTGATGGGTAACTAAAAATAGAATAACTAGGGGAAAAAAAACAACATTTCATTTATTTAAATGTGAATTCATGACACTACAAAGTGTAAAGTAATGCTGCGAAGCAACTGTGGTTTAATTACACACCATCTTGGAGAAACAGTGTAAACCGTGTTAATTAGTCCAGAAATGAGACAGAGTGCAAGCAGGGAAATGCTTCTAAGCACTCATAAACCTGATTTTGGTATCATTTATTCCATTTCCTGTGAGAGCACCAGAGAGCTAGTTAACATCTAAGCCTTGTCCAGCACTGCCGGAGAGATAACGCCAAGAGAAATTTAGAATACCTGAGAAATTACTTCTAACACAGGCTCATACATTAGTCGGGGCTGCACAGGGAATGAACAATTCTAATTGAGCCCTGATACAGACAGTCACCAGAGCCACTGTGTGGTTTTAACAGCTTGGGTTGGGTACCTTGCTAAATCCCAGTCAGATTAACTGCAAAGACAACCACTTTCTAATAAAGGAGCCAACACTACGGCCCACTCCTCTGGAAATTGTCCCGTCTGTTCCGTTAGCCAGTTACCCTTTGATCACAAAAACGACACTGATCTTGACGTTTGCCAATTCAATCCTTTCATTGTCAGCTGGCAGTGTGTCGTGCTTTGCTGCCCAAAGGAAAAAAAAGGAAAAGAAAAAAGATCTTTAATTCCTTTAGCTCACTGCAGATTGTGTCAAAATGATTGAACTTGAGAGGAAAACATCAACCACTGCCAGAGCAATGAAAAAGATTTCTAGAAGAGAGCTTTGAATGGCGATGGAAGCTGAACACAAGAAAAGGCTACAGGGTCATTTTTCTCCATAGAGCCATGGTGCAGCAACCATTGACAGTATATCTGTGGGCCGCGAATAATTTATCACTGGGTCGCCTCTGACCTTTTAAATAAATTATCGTGTCTATAAAAGCTTTTTTTTATATAATTCAACTCAATACACCTGTTTTTTTCCTCTATTTTATAACAGAATGAAAACAGAAACAATCTCCAACCTAGCACCTCTAGCTAAAATGTTTAATTTTATGAGAAACTTTTTTTAAGTGGCGTTAAAAACTCCTCTTGATCGTCAATGTGAATTTACCCATCTCACTTTACAATCTTCCCTCTCTATTAGAGAAAACTGGCACCAAAATCTCAATGAGAACATCTGTGTCTGTGCAGCAATGAAATAAAACAATGCCCTAAAAAATATAGAAAGAAAGCTATCTAAGAACAGGTGCTCCAGCAAATTACTGAATTAGACTCTCAGCTTCACTAAAGTTTGCTATTATTTACTCACTTTAGTGGACTGTTGTGAATTACGGAATAAAATATGTAGCCTTAAGCCCAACAAACATAAAAACAGTTTACCTCTATTGTTTAGCTCTAGCTCAATGAATGTTTTGGCACTACAAGTAAAAGTATAGCTACTGCCTGAAATTTCCACATAAAACATCTTCTCATGAACCTTTTGGGAATTTGGAGGACAAAAAAAACCCACTTAGTAAAACAGAGACTGAAAATGGTAGATCACCAGTTGCTACACTGATTCTCGGCTTTTTGGTGGAACATCTTTCCAGGCAGTCAAACAGAAACATAAGCCTAAATCAAACGTCCACTGTGCGAAAACCTTTGGTCACTACAGGAAATTACACAACCATGTGAGACAGAACCTACTGGTGTCCACATTTGTAACATTTTATGTATCTACATTATTTTATTTAGGAGAAATGACAATGTTAAGACTCAGAAAACTAAAATTAAGAGCTGAAAGATAATGGGAGTTAATTAGAGTTTGGCGGTGCACACTCTGCATGTGGGGCGATTCAACAGAAAAACTGAAAGCTCTATCATTGTATGAAGACACACTAGGTTTAAACTTCGAATGATGCTTCTACTTCATGACATGAATGAGCAACGGAGCTCCAAAGTGGGCTGGGTTTTCTCACTTACTTTAGCAAAATCCCATTTTAATGTATGGGTGAAGTTTTTTGCACTTTTTTAACACCATAATGTTGTATTACCAAAGTCATGGCACACTATTCCTGGTCAAGCTGCATATTTTGCATTATTCTTGAATAGTTTTTTTTAAATGTTGCATAAGTGGCGAACTGGGAATTTTGACAGAAACTGAGTAGGAAAAAGAAATGTGTCAAATTGTTGCTTTTGCATTGGCACCCTTAATTAAATTAATAACTTATTATTGGTTTTTGATGAAGTTACTGTGCGTATGCCTCAATTTTGGGAAACTGGAAAGTTATCACAGTCAGCATACATTACATTTACCTTCAAACACAAGTGCTGCAACTGAGCAAACTTTCCAAAATTGTTTAATTTATAATTCTATCCCTTGAAATACATTGATCTGAACAGTGTTGACAATAGGTGCAGTAGGTCACTGTTTCCTGTGGGTAATGTTTATCCAGCCTGTTAGACTGTCAGGGTATATTCAAAGGCAAAAGAAACGTAAATTAGGTGGAGCTTCAAAACAGGTTCTTTCACTACCTTGTTGAGGCTTCGAGCTGCGCTGTCCTTGCCTCCCGGCGTGAGGTTCCGCAGCTGGACGTCGAGCAGATCCACCAGCTGAATCATAGCCCTCACCGTATAGGTGATGTCACCTGCCTGAAGGTTGCTCTTGGTTTGCTCTGCCAGCTCTCGGGCGATCACTGCGGCTGTCTCTCCTGCTTTTATCTGAAAAGAGAAAGAAAAGCCACAATGAATGAAGACACTATCACACATTATTCCTTAAAAAGAAATCAGAGGTATCCTCTTAGTATTCATGACCTGCACACTAGCTACAAGGGAATACATGATAAATTGGAATCTACAAGTATCTACCGCATAAAATAAATGCCGTTTGACCTAAAGGTTTTTTCCCCAACTGCTGTAATATTGCAGACAATTAATGGGTGTACGCTGAGCCGTGTACTCACACAGTTGAGCGTACATCAGGGCAAAATATTATATCTGCACGCAATGAAACTATCGAGGGAATTTCCCCAGGCAGCATTACATCTTTATGAAGCTAAGGCAGAATATAGTCTTTTGAGATATATATATAGATATATATATATATATATATATATATATATCTATATATATATATATAATTCTTTTAATGAGATCCAGAGGAAAGTGTCAGAATGATTGCAGTTTATTCCAGTTGCATGGACCTGCTCCAGATCAAATGTTGCATCACACTGCGGGTGGAGAACGACACTGAAGGAGAACAAAGAAATACTTTTTGGCTGTTTTTCACAACACTGAAAGCTGTGGGGTAAAAACTAACCTGCCACCCATCACTGTTATTAAGATAAGACGGTTAACAACATCTTACTGGTTGCATTTAAAAATGGTTTTCTTGGTATCTTTCTGATAGACCTGTTCATGTCTATGTGAATCATGTCCTGAAATGCCACCTCTGTCTTGTGGGGTTCTTCAAGGCTCTGTTCTTGGACTTATTTTTTTGCTTTCTGTCCTTCTACTGGGACAGATATGCTATAATGTTCACCACTATTGTCTCTATGTTGATTATATCCAGTGGTACTATTCTTTTGGAGCATCTGAGCAGCCAAGGGTTACTTATGGTACAACATTGTTGCTGCTGGGGGTTGATCTTCAAAAATTGATCTTCAAAAATTGACTCTTCAAAAATAACTGAAATTGCCTTTACACAGACAAGCTTTCAATTAGACCTATAGTTTTAGTGTTTCTTGCATTTAATTCTATTTTATTTCAATTTTGTTTTTAGTAATAGTATTTATTTGTTATTTTTGATAAGTTTATTCTGTTGTTTTATATTTTCTTTTTAGTGCGAGGCACAATGACTTTCATTTGTGGAAAGTGCTCTAAAGTGCTCTAAAGAACTACTATACTATACTACTTACTTTCTTAGCAACTACTGTTGCCAAGCTAAAAGCAGCATGTCTGAAAAAAGCAAATATCAAATACATGAATAAATATTAAGTTTAACTAAAAGTCAGTTTAGAAGTTTAGCTCCCAATGTGAGAACGAAAAGAAAACATTTTCCAGAAGACTCGAGGGGTCTGAAATTGCTTCTAGGCTAAATCAGGAAGACTCAAGAAAAACTCAAGAAAAATGAAAAAAACTCATTCCACTACAGGACATCCTTAAACAACGCACCTACAGGTCAAATTATGCCAAATCTTCTCCATAGAAATTTGCAAATAAACCTGCTGGGTTTGATGAGGCTGGGATAAATGCTATTTACACTCAAATGGAAGGATGATACATTCTGGTGGAGAAAATTAAACAAAAATGCATTTTGTTTAAATTCTTTATGCAATTAAACCAAAATGCAAAACACCATGACACCAAATTTGTAGTTAATATTGTGGCTTGTTTCGAAACAAGCATAACCGAACATTAACAGAAACTATTACGTAGCCAGTGCAAGGGACACTGACCAAAAAAACAAAAAAAACTGTCTCATGCAGACAAAGCAAAAACTTGGGATCTTTAAGGCAGAACTGCTTTCAAGTGTGATCTCCTCTGAAAGTTAACTGGACTTTTTTTTTTTTTTAAAGAGCTTGCCTTACTGAACTTTAGCCATTACTCATTATGGTTTTGTCGGTTATTTTACCTCCTTTTGTTCAGTAAATTGTTGGTCTGTCTAAAAATAAACCCAGACTTTAACGGTACACGTTTATTCAATTATCCATACGTATTCTTCATGACATTGATAATTTGTTCATTCAGTTGATTTTAGGCTTGATCTTAACAAAATGTTTGATCTAATACCAAAGAAATATCACAGGACTTTACATGTATTGGCAACTCTGGTAAAGCTCTAGAGGTTCTCTTTTCATTCGTCACCATTTTCCTCAGTGGGCATGGTGTCAGGATAACTTTGGGTTCCTCTTTAAGCCTTGTTTGTCACAGGCTACTGACTGTAGATAGTGTAAGTCTAGATGAGTAGCTATTCTCTTTCTCTCGTAGCTATTTACTGATTTGTGAATATCATGACACATCTGCCACATTTGCCATGCTCCCCTCTCTTTCCCATTTTAAAGAGTGACTGAAAATAATGGGCATCTTTGTCATGCCACATTAACATTCCAGGGAAATAGAAAGTAATTAATTACTTATTAAAAGTTCCTCGACACTGTGATCAACTTCGGAGGGTGCTGTGTTTTTTTCATGATGTAACTACTCAGGAACAACATATAATAAGAGATTCAGAAAACTAAAACGTAAGTTAAGTAGGCTTTTAGAAAGCCTTGGATTTGTAGGGATTTTATTATTCTGGTTTAGCCTTGTTATTATGGTCTCTCCATCGATCTCTGCTGTGATTTATTAGGTTGTAGAAATGGATAGATTCTGAAAGGCAAATTATATGCACGCTATTTATATGTGTAGTGTGTTCTCTCTTCACCTGAGCGTGGCTTAGTGTGATGAGAGATAGGTAATGGAAATCTAATTTGTCTTGTGCACGAGATTTATTTCGTCCTCGGCTTCCCTGCGCTCATCACCTAATGAGAAGAGCAGTGGATGCTGGGTAAATAGCTCTGCTTCCTCTTTTTGTCTCCTATTCGCTCTCACTCATTCTGACATTACAGATTTTACTACTGGTGACGTTTGATGGAAAAATGTCCGCGACAAAGGCGTTCTGGTGATTTCATGTTGTACCTAATGCTGTGTCATTACAGAAATTTAGCCTCATTCTTCTTTTTGACCTCTATTTGCCTCTTCCTCATTATACTTTCTTTCTCATGTGAACTATTTGTAGGACCTATATCACTACTTGGTAGAAACCAATCTTGGTAAGTGTCTAAGGAGGAGCTACGTAGAAGAAGTAATACAACTCAACAGGACAATGTATGGTATTGGGGATACAAATGTAACGAAGTGGCAGATGGGCATTCCACAATCCGCTGCTGGGTTGATGTCTCGTGCATGCATTCTAGAGTAGTTAAGAGTTACGGTATCGCGTTCCTCCCAACATAGAGACATAGCGCTTTACCCACGCAAACATCTGGTATCCATATCCTTATTGTTATAAAAAGTACCTTTTAAGTCACCCAGACAATAAACTAGACAAAGATATATCAATTAACAGAACGACACGTACACTTTTTACTCTTCTCCTAAAAAATACATATATTAGTTTTTCAACTGGGCTTTTTATTAGATTTGAATAATACAGCAGCAGTCTCAGTACTTCTGTTGAACAGGCTACAAAAGCCAACTCAAAGCAACTGTGCTGCATTTTGTTTTTTTATTTTCTAGTTTTATTGCAGTCACAATGAAATACCACCAATGAAAAGCCCAAAACACAATCTCATGCTGACCTCATTTGTCTCCTCTATCCTTTGGCTTAACGTGGAGTTTGTTCAAACCTCAGAACAAAAGTCTCCCAGGCTTTCTCTCCGATTCACTTTACTACATGCCAAACATCCTGTTTGATGGCTTAGAGTTCTTGCTGGGTAGGGTCAAACAAGAGGTGTGTAAAAAGTAACACCAAGCGTTGTATCAATCGTATAGCCTCTATGGTGATTCAGCATAGTTGGCCTTATAGCCTACGTGATGGTGTTGGACATTGTTGGCTCCTGATTCCTCCTCACTTTAGTTCATATAGACATGCCTGTATTATTCAAAGATAACTGTCCAATACCAAAATCAAACTCCCACATGTCACAAACAGATATCCCTCCTAATACCCATACATCTGTCTTTTTTCCATATTCATTTCACCGATGTATGGTATTTAAACATTATGATAAATTTCAAGTTACATCAATGCTATTGTGCCTACAACCAGAGGTCTCAGTGGGCTATTTATATTTGTGTTTAGGAGGTTTAAATTGAGGGCCCTTTGTTTATAGACAATAGCCTTTGTGCACTGTTATAAGTGTCGTAAGAGAAGATTACAACTCGATTATTTGTGTTGACTGCAGGCGCTGACAGAAATTACGGACTTTGGGCAAAGATATTTTCTCAAAAATGAATCAACCATGTTGTATACGTTGTATTGTGAAATGGAACATCCGACAATGGATAACGAAGCAAACTTTATCATCTAGAATCAACTTTTACAATGGAAACATCGCGCCAATTATCACTATCTGTGCTGTGATTTTATATTTGAGATTCCTTGTGGACAAATCTCACTCCACATGATTCCATTCAACAGAAGTGCATGCACACAAAATGGTATCAAACGCATTTTCTATGGAGTACATTGCACTGTGTCTATCTTATCCATTGTAATTGACCAATGAATACATGAGCAGACAAAGAATGAACCTCATGCCAACACAAAAAGGTCGAACAGTTGTCACCTGATGTTGGGCGATTTGAGATAAACTTGGGATACACAATTTTCATTGTTGCACATGGGCCTCATCCAGGCACCAGAAGTTTATGTTTGAGGATCTTGGCTGCTCCGTACTTGTTTCCCTTTATTTTGTAATAGGGGCTAACTTAAATATAACTTCAGATTTTCATTTTAGGCATAGTGCTGGATTTATCTTTGTGGTCATTTCATTGGTCTTCTTCTCGATTTGTAAAATTGTGTAAGTCCCAGTGCATCCCCAGGTTTGTTAAGTATGCAGCAAAACGTGATTGCTTAAGACTCACTCAATGTCTTTTACAAGTTATCAGGTTATGTAAATGTTTGAACTCTAATGTGTTTAAATCGTAGGTTTTGCGGATGAGATAACCTTAACCAATGACCAAGACTCATCATTTATAATAGTCAAAAGAAATAGGTATTACACTTTATTTTTCATGAATTATTGTGATACTACTAAATAACCAAGAACCCTATTTCCATCTTTTTTCCATTTGTCTCTAATTTTAAATATAAAGGCGTTCTCACACAAAAGTACAAGACTGAGTTCATCGAATTGAAGGTTTCAAGAGTCTCTTATTATCTTTATGGATTGCCGTAAATATATAAGTGATAAGAGGGTGTGTTATTAACCTACTTTCTTACTAAATAATGTCCCCAATTAAGAAGTTCATAATAGAGTTCTGCAATAGTGAAGAGTTTCTAAGTATCAAATTCATTTTGATATTAATAATTAAGAGTGCCGCCTTAGTTTAGTGTGACACACAGATGTTGGTGCTTTCTGTACTGTTCAACAAGATTTATGATTTTATAGGGCGGGGAGTGAATATATCTCTATCACACTAGCTACTGTTCAACAACAATTCAAACATCCAATTCACACATCTCAAAATGACTATCACTTGATAAGAATAAATTAATAACTATTAATTTTGCCTCCACAACAAGACGAAATAATACTCCCATGTGATGGTTGTTTGTTGCCTTCTCAGCATGATCATCCTGTCGATCACTTTTTCCATTCATTCTTCTCTTTTTTCTCAATAATGCTTTCCCTAGCTTGTCCTCAGTTCGTAGAGTAGCTGCAACACACCTTTAGCATACTGTGCTGAGCACAACCTTTCATCGTGCATATTCTCATTTTGATTTTTAGTTTTTTGCTACTTTGATCTTACTATAAATTAGTTACACATAGAACAACAAATAAAAGTGTTAACTCTGGCTTTGCCACATGAGTCATTCACAATCGGATTCCTTTCCGCTACTAACTCAGCAGGGATAAAGTGTTGTTTTGTGACCCAGACATTGCAATATTTTGTATTACACTGCCTGTTCGAGGCAATCCTTTGGTTTCTTGCCAGCGTAGACTTTATGTGACATGTCAAAAGGCACATAAAGTCTACTCCCGGCCAAATTAGCCTATCAACATCTTAATTAGCTGACAATATCCGACCCACCATTAAAGGTTTGCTATAAGGACAAGACAGAAGTGCTAGAGAGCCTATTGGTGGTCAACTCTGCTTTTATTTCCAGTATGTTATTTTATTTGACTGCTCATGCTGTGTGGGTTCTTGCTGTGGTTTTACACTGTACAACTCTCTGCCAGATTCAGTAGGAAATAGATCAGAGGCTGTGCAGCCACGAACGGGCCGGATTTAGCGCCTATCCTACCAAGGCTGTTGCCAAAGTCAGTGGTGAGCTGACCAAAAATAACAGCGGCCAGAAATGGATCAAATTACACCAGTCCTTAAATTGCTGTTTTAGTTCCCTGTTTGCAAAAGACATTTTGAAATCTTTTACAAGGCATTGAATAGTCTTGGAAAAAAATTTTTTCGAGAAGAACCATCCAAAACCATTAGATCAGAGAGTGGTCACTCAGTATTCCCAGAATCACAATTTAATCAAGAAAGGTAGCATTTCGTTTGTATGCTACTAAGGTTTTAATCTAATGTAATTAAAACAAAATATTTGTAGTAACTGTTTCTGGGTCCTTTAAATCACAGCTAAAAACATTAGGTTTCTAGAGCTTTGCCATAAAAATCAAATATAATATCAGTTCTTTGTTATCACTACATTTATTTATTTTAAATTGCATGAATTTCTTGTCATTCGTTTATTTTTTACTTTATTTAAGTTTACCAATGCCAGACATATGTAAATATTTAGCCCCTAGTATAATATGTTTAGTATTATATTATTACTCTCTCCATAGCACCTTTGAGTGTAATTTGTGCTATAAAAATAAACCTGCCTCGCTTTGCATTTTTTGTGGCATTAACTTTAACTAGGACTATGTCCAAGTCGTACGCATAGTTAAAATAATAAGTATTATGCTTATTTTAGTAATCCATTTCAAGATGGTGCTATTCTTTTCTTTTGGAAAAGGTAATAATGTCGAAAAGAACAAGTGCTTGGTATGATCACCACATGATTTAAAATTCCACATCTTATTTCTTCATACTCGTACCTTACACATCAAAGTTAAGTAGCTAAAAGCAAATTCAATTTATCATCTTTCTCATTTCTTCTTATTTACAACACATTTGTTTTTTCACGTATTGGTTTATTTACGTAACCCAATTGATATCTTGTTGTTTTTTTCTACTACTCCTTTCTCTTGGTTGATATTGCGTTTGTTTTTGGCAACCCCATGTGGAGAGTGCAGTTGCATGAAACTGTTAAATTAAAATCCACAAGTTAAACTCTCCAAATTCCCTACTTAAACATCTGGCTCCCAGTATACGTCCTCTGGGTGCGAGCAACAAGAGTGCACGCGTGTGACGAAACCTGTCACACATTACAATTCCTTGAACAGAAGCAACAAAAGACCGATGTCCATCAGTTTGATTTTTAAAATGTAGTAAAAGTCTTATATCAATTGGGGTCTTCTAGAAAACGACACATTCAACCACGATAATTGGTGTGGGTAAGCCTGGAGAAATCTGTAAATACTCTGTATGTGGTGCTTTTTCGCCGCCCTCGAAACATATTTTGTTCTTTGTGTGTGTATTTTGTGTGTCATTCTAACCAATCTTTCTGACACAAGCCTATTTAGCTGTCCAATTGTTTCCTACACATATTGAAGCTTTCTCTTCCCATTTTTCCATATATAAATCTAACGACACCCACATACACAAAAGTGGCGTATGATTAAACGATTTTCTTCATATTCTCGATTTATCTAAGAGACTCCGGACGAAGTTGAGTCCTCTTTTTGTAATGTCAACCCTTTTAGAATTTATTTATCTCTTATTTGGTGGCAAACAACTTGGTTCGATCAGAAATGTATTAATGAAAAAAACGCTTTTCATACAATAACACTATCTTGTCTAAAAGGAGATGTAAACATTGATATAATAATCCCATTGTAACAATGAGTTAATTTTACTGGTTAAGGACAGTACATTGATGGTTTTATACTCTTTGAATCTTGGTTCACTAACAAACGCTCTGGCTTCATTCGTGGAGGCCCCTGCTGCTTGAGGTCATCCCAGACACTGTCTGTATTTAAAGTCTATGCATTAAATAGTCAGTAATCATGTGTTTATGCTGGATTGTTACTCGCTAAAGGTTACATGCTGTTTTTAAGTTGGTTCTAGGAAAGCAGCTGCATAAACATACAATAAAAATAAGTGAATGTGGTAAAATCTGCCTATTAATGCAAACTCGTGATGAAATCCTGAGCAAGGCATGGTCCATTTAGAAAGCTGAGGAAAGACTTCTTTGCTGATCAAGAATGATGTTGTTGCTCTTTATCCAAATGCATTTAAACACATGAAATATAATCTGTTATGATATAAAGAATTCCAAGTCTAAATTGTTGTATTGAGATTGTGTGATCTCGCGGTTCAGTTATCCCTGCGTTCAGCCTACCTCCCTTTAGTCCTAATTCTGCTTATACCATAATAGAACATCATAATTTTATCCTATATTCGCAATAACTATGATAATGCCGTTCAAGATTAATGACACTTTAATGTATTGGATCTTTGTACTAAGCAAAACAATTACATCATTACAAATACAGGTTGAACCATGGTATGTGATTTTCAATTGTTTAGCTGTGAATTTAAACATAATTTGCTTCTTCACCTTAAAAATCCTTAACTTCTTCATCATCAAAGCTGCATCCTGACATTGAATTAGTCTTTCTTGTATACAGAGGGGGCAGAGTGTTGTTGCAGGTTGACACGGCCTGCATTAACAGATATATATTTTGACTGACATATAATTTCTTTTCCCGGTCCACCTTTGACAGTTTGATGGGTTTATAAGATAAGTTACTGTGCATCTCCCCCCTATGCTGAGAGACAGGACGATGAAGCATGAAGGGGAGGGGGGGGGGGGGGGGGGGGGGTCAGGGGAGGTCAGGGAGAGACGGAGTAACAGCGTACGGAAAGATGTAGAATGAGAATGAAGGGGAGCTCGGAGAACTTTCAAAGAGTGGCAAAGGAAGCTCACGTAGTCGTGTTCTGCTTGACAGTGTTGTCTGAAGTGCGACGGCTTTGAAGAGAGCGCCGAGAGGAGGAGGTGAGGTACCAGTTCCTCTTATCTGTGCCATGTGTTGGCTGTTAGTGAGGTCTCGATGAGTGCTGGTGTTGCCCTGTTAATTTGATAAACCGTCATGTGTGTAACATATGTGCGCTCAATGTTATCCCGTAAACTATTCAGTCAGCACTGATTGATCTGAACGGAACTTATTCTAGCATAGGTCCCCATTATCGAATGCTTGGACAATGTGAGCATACTACGAGCAAATACAGGAGATTGGGATCTCTCTCTCGACTTTATGCTCATTGCATCCGTGTCTGCTGACCTCACATGAAAAGGGAGATTAATTATACATGTATGATCTCCTAAGAGAAAAAAAGATAAGTGTAAGAGAAAGTGATAATCATATACTATAAAATGTTGTTTAAATGCATCACATGCATTGCAAAATGCTTTGGGACGCATAGACACTGGAATTCACAACCCTTTTAAAAAAAAGGAGGTGTTACTTTTATC
The DNA here is from genome assembly GCA_036173005.1 of Crenichthys baileyi. Classification (NCBI taxonomy): domain Eukaryota; kingdom Metazoa; phylum Chordata; class Actinopteri; order Cyprinodontiformes; family Goodeidae; genus Crenichthys; species Crenichthys baileyi. Next base: position 42,556 of record JAHHUM010002213.1, read on the forward strand.
TCTTCTTATTTACTCATCTTTATTTCTTACATTACCTTTGTGGCCCACGATGTGTTTTCTCTTCTCTGCATGTACTACAAGTACTCATTCTATATTTACTTTCTTACCTGGACACAGGTCACTGGGGGGGGAATGATGCTATTGTACCCTCTTTCATGTAGTGAATTAGTAATTTCTTATGTTGATATATTTCCCCTCTATGTTATTCTCGATACAAACAGAAATAGCATCCATAATCCTTGCCCAATGCTTCTCTGTTTTAAGAACCGATGCTGGCAATATCCCTCTGAATCAACAGGAAGAACCCATCGAGCGCTACGATGATGACTAGTTGTTTTAGAAGTCTAAAACGCCAAGTATGCTTCCTTGTATAGGTCTATTGTAACATTGAATCATTTCTTTATCTTATCGCAGCTGTGTGAAAGTTAAACATCATACGTCAGAGTCCCCACGTTTAGCTGTGTCTTGTCCATGGATGGAGCCATTGGCCAATATCTCTATCATCTTTTTGTTTTCCTTTCTTATAGAAGTACGTCTCCCCAACCAGCGGTGTTCTAAGTGTTTGTTACATTCCATTCTGACTGTATAAAAGTGTCATATCAATTTATGTAATTGGTTGTATTTGATGCATTGATTTTTTCTCGAATGTGGCTTACATGCAACCTAGGCGGAGCCAACACAAAAAAATGTACTTATTGTATTTTTGTGTCACAATAGGTCACTACTGCATCTAAACTGATAGGAGCAGGTTCAAATGCGGAATCAACAGTTATAGGACAATGCTTCTTTTTAACTGTCCACATTTCCCTGCATTACCTTTTAAGAAGCAATGAGAGACACTCAAATTGTGAAAGGCGACGTTTTTCCTTCCATTAGCCCCTACGTGGGCTCTACTGTGACTCTATCATTTGAACATATTTGCGAAGTGGGTACGCTTCACAATGGACTATGTGAAGTTTGAACCAGGCATGAGAGTAACGCCCCAGCTCAATGTGGGTCTGGGTGGTCATCAACATATAAGCACCAAGGCATAGCCTGAAGGATTTAAAAATGAAATTAACTACACTTTCCAGACAGATGAATACACACAAGCACAGACCTGCAGTTTTCTGATTTTATCAGTGGGATGCTCTAACAATCTAAGACGCTGTTTGAAGCTTATGTTATGTACAACTGAAACCAAACACGCTCGTCAAAATGGGTGTCTTGTGAGAGATGGCAAATACTTAAGCTTTACCTTTACAGCCAATTTTAGAGGTGACCGCTAAGCTGTATTATTTTCTTAGTCTTTTTGTCAACAAACTTCAGCAAGTGTATATTGAGAAGTGTGATAACATCTGGCGGCCTGACAGAGAAAAGTGGCAAACAGGCAGATCTTTAACACTCGTGTCTTTTTTCTGAAAAAAAGTCAAAATGGTACAGATCTCGAGAATGATCGTTTGGGTAAGCATTAGACCCACGTGATCAGGGTGAAGCTAACTGGTCTAACTTATGCCTATGCATATGCGTATAAAGGAATTGGGCCTCATTTGAAATATGATAAATACACCAGACACATTCAACATATTAAAAACCCTAGTTTTTACTCAAGAATAAATTTATGGGTATCGCTTGAAGGTACTTAGTTTTATCTATTATCTGAGGGTCGCTTGTACTTGTTGCAAATTTATTGCTGCCGATGCAGAAAGTCCAGATCAAATGCAGGTTTAAGACTCACCAGGCAAAGATAAGGTCGTACACGTATATTCAGGTTCCTAACAGGGTTTCGTCTACAGAGCCATGATTAACGCTCTCATTGAGGTAACTGTAGGATTATAGCAGTAACTTCACTCAATGTAGTATCGGCGAATCAAATCCTGTCAAATATCAAACACAGTCATCCTATGTCCTACTTAAACGTGGCTAGGATAGTGGCATTGACCATATTATGCACACTAGTTAATGCCTAGCAACAATAAAATTTTGACTGGTATCATGCTACCTACATGGATTGTAATGCTCCTGGCACAGATATCACAATGGAGTCTTGTCACAACGTGTTATTATTCAAAGAGTCAGTGTGGGTGAAGACAAAAATGAGTTCTTGTTAGATACCTGCCTACTAAATGTGGCCTTGCTGTGCAGGGGGGAGCATATCCAAACACCATAAAACAAGTACATAAGGCACACAAGTCCGCAACACTTTCGGTACTCTAGTTGAACCAGACCAGATCTACCCCTTGTGTGCTCATATATAAAGCCGAAGTGATTATACTAACGCATGACATGCTCAACCAGAGAGGAAAGAACTAGAGAAACTGCCTTAACTATTTTTATTTTATAGACAGAGCTTCTCTGATTTAAACAGATAAATTTTTGAGTTTGTCTGGGATTATTCATAAATTTTACCAGTCTGTGGTTTTGTTATTACTGGCCTCTCCACGCCACAATTCATTGTAGAGTTTTAGTATAGAACATTTTTGAGACGTTACAAAATACAGGTGAATTGCAGCTTTGTGGAGGGACTTACAAACAAGGCTATTTTACACCTTGATTGCATCTTAATTGCCTCAAATATCAATAAAGACATAGCTATAAAACCTGCTTGGTGCCCTTTAGGTAATCAACACATGTCGAACAGAGACAAAAGCAGCACCACATGCCAGCGCAAACTTAAAAGCTTCCACACTCTGTATCAAGTCTTAAGCTAACTTGATCTCACAGAATCAAATAAATTTTTAGTTCTCTTCAAAGATCTGGCATTGATTAAAATTTTTCATACCTATGGTGCCTGATGGACAGGGTATCTTGATGACAGTGCCCTGCCTGGTCTTCGGCCAGGAGATGTCCATCATCATCAAGGGATCGCAATATTCCACCCTGATATTTGGAAGTCTGGAAGAAGGCAACGAACTGTCTTCGTCTTCAGGCTCTAAGGTGTCCGCTAGCGTGTGCACGGGGGATACCGTCATGGATGTTGTCCGCGGCCACACAGCCACTGTAGCTGTTGTGGTGGGCATCCTGGTAGTGGTAGTCCTGGATGTTGTGGTTGTCAGGGTGACGGTGGTAGGTCGAGTAGTGGTCCTCATTGTTGAAGTCATGGTATCCATGTATACCATAACAGATGAGGAGGTTTCTGTTGAATACAGAAGATGCAGGGTTAGGACAAAAGAGCAAAGACTGCAGTTAAAGAAAGTGAAAATTCTTTCTTCCTACCCCAGCTGTGTCTGAGTAGGAAATTTATTCTTTTTAAAGCCCAAATAAGGGCAGTAGACACATGGGAGCCCTATTCTTCCCCTTTTTTTCCATGTGTCAGTTTAAGAGAAGATAGTTCAAAGAGGATCAGTTGGAGCTGGCAGGTGTGACTAAAGTGGGCATGCATGGTGTCTAGTGTGGGACCCCTGCCAGCTAAGCCAACACACACACACACACACACACACACACACACACACACACACACACCCACACAGTCTTGTTTTGCTATATGTAGTGAGGACCATGTGTTGACTCCCATTGACTTCCATTGATTTTCAGTGATTTTCAACCCTTTCTATGCCTGACAATAACCCTAAACCTAACCAGCACCAGTGCATGGCTAACCCTAACCTAAACTCAATTCACACCTTAGTCCTAAACCTAACCGCTAGCAAAATAGGTCGTGAGGACCAGCAAAATATCCTCACTTTGGTACAAATGGTCCTCAATTTGATGGTGATATCGGAAAATTGGTTCTCACTGTGATGCCAAAACAGGAACACACACACACACACACACACACACACACACCAGGAAATACAAACCTCCAGCTGTGCATTCTAAATGCAGCTGCTATTGGGGTCATATCTCTGCAAGTCAATAGCAATTTTTTAAGTACATGCTATTTCTGGGTCAGAGAGGACAAAATGGAATACCCATTTCCTGGATGTGGATCCTCCCTGTGGTTACACTCCAGGAGCTGTTTGCTAATGATGTTGTTTACCTGAGCTCTTGGGAGAAACGGTGATCATAATAACACCAACACATGCGCAAGAGATGGCCTCATACACTAGCTAAGCTATCTTTCCCCTCCCACTTAAATACACTTGCAGCTCCTAGAGTCTTAGCCATCAATCATGCCTTGTGCACCTTATTCATCTTCCACAGTGCCCCTGATTGGAAGATAGGGGTCCCAAATTAATTTAGCTGCAAGTTTTTTTTATGAATCTGTGAACTCAGTGAACCCATAGAGAGTCTAAGGACACACGGGATGAAACTTCATATTACACTGCAAAAAACCCAGACAGACAAGAGTCCTAACTTGCCCTTTACCCCAACCATTGTACATTTGCATCACCATCTTTGCTCTGTTTATCTTTGCCAAAATTTCTATACGACATGATCTAATTGCAGCTCGTGGTTTGGAAGAGGACAGCTTGCGTTGGCCCCTCTAAATGGATGAAAGAGGCCTTTCTCACAGAACACAATTTGAACCTTTGCTGAAAATACAATTTGGGACAGCTGTCATTTCCTTCAAGCACTGAGATACAATCAAAAAGACAGAAGTGACAAACGATTCTAATCTTTGTATGAAAGGAGAGCAAAACAAAATTTAATGAAGGTCAATTTAGCATTGGCGGGTTTAATGGATGTGGCGTACCCCAGTGAGCTCAGATAACAAAAAAAACTGTTCTCTGAGATTCAATTTGAAATGGGACAATATCTCGGTACAGTAAATTTCCAAAGGGTAAAATGAGAAGGCATAAATTAGCACAGCAGTTCGGGACACAGAGGCTGCCGCAAGCTGTAATGACACCCTGACAACTATCAGCAGTCGATGCTTTCCACGCTTAACAGCATTCAGCCACAGACAAGGTTGATTAAACAATGTGCCACTTCAGCAAGAGCACTGGTTGATTGAGTATTTGTTTTCCTTCCACCAACAAAAAGAGATTGTCGTCTTTTAAATAGCACCAGGTGTCTTAGACACTCCTACGGACAGCCAAATGTTATTTCATTGAACTGTAATGTGAACTCTAGACTTAAAAAGCCATTTAATTTCAATAAAGCATACATAGTTACAAAAATAACCAGGATATGAAGAGATGCTTAAGTTCTGAAACAAATAGTTTCCTGCTAAATAAATCCATGCATGTCACTACTTAGACTTCCCTGACACATAATATGCATGTATTTTCCATATGTTGGTGAAGTCAGAGAAAATGTAAGCCTTATCCGTGGCAACAACCGTTGCCAGTAGGAAACTGCCTAGACTAAATTTACACCGTAACATGCAGGGCCAGCCAAAGGTAGTAGCAAATTGCTTAGCGCCTGCAGGCCCGAGGACCTAAAGAGACCTTAAAATTCACAAAAGACATGCAGACAAATGTCCCAGTTTTTCATTCATAACGGTGCATATTAGACAATTTAAATATTTTTTAAAAAGTAACATTCAGTATTTCAGTAATTCAGTTCCAAAAGTGAAATTCATACAGATTCATTAAACACAGTATTGTTTATTTCTGTTCATTTTGATGGTTAATGTGAATACGCTATGGTACCAATAAAAAAGGCTATGAATATAACATGTTCCTTGACTTAACTTTCCATTAATATGCTTGAAATTACCTTTTAGGGCTTATCCTCCATGTGGGCGGTGACTGTTTGCTGTACTACTGTACTGCTACTGTAAAGTCAGCATGACTGTGTTGATCATAACATACCATTTATCGATAAAAAACATTTTTATTGCTCTTCTGTGATATTCTTATTTCCTGAGAAACTCAATCGTAGTTATCATTACATATAAGCTAAAATCATTATAAATGATCACAAAAATGCTTGAAATATATCATTCTTTGACTTGAGTTTCTGTAGTTGACTGTGAGATTTAGTTTTTGATTTGAAAGTGGATCAAATAATGAAATTCAGTTTGGACTATTCTACCATCTTGGGCTAGCTCTGCTAACCTGTAACATATTAGAACTGGGAAGTACTGCAGGCGTGTTCAGAACTTTATTTAGATGCATAAATGTTGGTACATATTACTTTAACTTATTCCTCATCCCACAGATGGGTCATCCATGCCTCACCTTTCATGAGCAAATTGCCTAATACTCTATCTAAGAAGTAATTTCCATTTAATGGTTTATCAACAGTCAGAAAGAAATTGAAGTCGCATCTCGGAGGCTATTTGTAAGTCCAGAATATCCAAAACATCTGATAGTTTTAAGATATGGAGAGAAAAAAAATACAAAATGTATAAACAGCAAAAACTGACAGCAAAACAATGCCTGTGTTATGCTAGTCACACTAAATATGGTGGTGGTTACATTTACCCTTCTCCAATCAAAAGATAATAGAGGCAAATAATTCACATTATATATGTATCAGCAGTAGACCCTTTAAAATATATGTACAAAACATTTGAGTTCTATCTGTTAAGATTATTAGACCTCGCGTTCCAGAGTTGCAGGCAGGATGTAAATAGGAATGTTTGTGTGGCCATTGATGTTTGTTACATGACATCAGTACAGTTTAGAGCGCAGAACCGATTTTTCTGGTTTTACAACATGTATTCATCATCCAAAACAACTATTTTGTTACTGTGTTGAACTAACCACAATGTGCACTTTGAAAAGATTTTGTACCCACTTTAACAGCTAATGATTTTAATGTTCTATTGTTTACACGATTATTTACACTATTTACACAAAAATGAAACATGGTTGTGGGGCTCCTATAATTAATATCCACAGACAGAAGGTAACAGAGAGATATTTTGCTTTTAATAAGGATTCACCATATTTCATAATATTCATGAAATAAGTGATAATGAACTTAGAGTTTGTTCCTGGTTGTTTCCCTGTTAGTTCATATACAATCAGTGTAACTACTTGTGGCCATTACTAGGAAGTGTTAGCATCTTAAAAAAACATACAATACAATTATTTCAGAATATTTTTTATGATTACTCAGCTCCATAGTTTATCAAAAAAAAAACCTACCCATAAAACAAAATAAACTGATCCTCTATGTTTCGGTACATGATTATGAAACGGTTTGTATACAGGTACAAATTGAAAGTCGGCTGGGATGAAATGGAAATGCATAGATACAAAATGAGCGTGTGAATATGAATTATTTTTACAGACGCACCCATCAGTAAGATAAAAATCAGCCGAGCACTCATGTAGTGATTGACTATTTCCACCGTCCACCTAGACAACAACATTTACATTCTCTAAGCGGTAACAAACATCATCATCAATTTGTGCCACCGCAGCCTTCAAGAGCAACTATCGTGAAAGCAGGAGAAGAAAATATCCTCAAGGACACCAGTCTCTATATTTGATTGTTTGAGAAAAACACATTTTTGTATTTGTGGCTTAGGGCAAATAACGACAAACCCAAAACTACACCCTGGCTTTAAAAAACTGTGGGAATAATTTCAGTGCATGGGAAATTGACATATGATAGGAAGGACACCATCAGGGTGTCTGATGAAAATCTAATATGCCTATATCAAGGTCAATACCAGCCTCACTCCAACCAGCAGACAAGCTAGTGACTAAACGACAAGCAGAGGGGACAATTAGGAGAAATGAATCTCTGCACAGATGAAGACGACTGATTTAGGTGTGATGTTACTGAGATGCCTTCAGCATATGTTAATGAGGAAACAAACTTGAAAGACATGAGGGAAAATTAAAATGGAAAAGATTGCAGTTAGACAGGTCATGAACGCATTTTCTCTGCTCCTCAGTAAGATTGATCCATCGCTTGGATTAAAGAGCATGAAAGTAGGAGTGCAGTACATTATTGTCTGAACATTTTCCTTTTTAATATAATTTCTGTATTATTAACAAAAATGAATAATAGCCTTAAAAATTTTAGGATGACATTTCCAGTTATTTTAGAAACTTCAACCCTTCTAAATCTTGTTAAAGCATAAAGACTTTAAATGCCACCTTCAGACAGATGATCTGTAGAAAAAGATTAATAATTAATTTATGTGTAGAATACATTGCTCTGTGAAGGTTTATTGCAACTCAATGGCACATGTTGGTAGTATCTTGAGTATCTTGTGTATTATGTGAAATCTTGTGATTTATGTTTATTTTCACGCAAAGCAAAAAAAATTAATTAAAATCTAAAATTTCTAAATAAATGTATCATCAAGTGTAGCTGTACTTTTATTTCCTTCTCTTTTATTAGATCAGTACCCTAAAGGGCAGTAAACCCTAACCCGCTCTGGAATGGTAGCCCCAAATCTCTGGTAAAAGTAACCAGTATGTTCCATCAGAGTTCTAGCAAAGAACCTGATAAGTTTAGGAATATACCTGGTAAGATCTGGAAAGTATGTAGGAATATTTCAGAAAGTGCCTGATAAGCTTCAGAAAGTACCTTGTAAGATCTGGAAAATTACCTGGTAAGCACAGAGAAAGTAACTAGTAAGTTCCAGGAAAGTTACAGGTCAATTCCAGGAATGTATCTGGAAAGTACCTGGTAAGATCTAGAACATAACGAAAGTATGGGCTTTGTTATTCCTCTTCATTTATTTGTCCTTTTAGAATCTGTGGTCAACCTTTTCATCTGGTAATTTCTCATCCCAAGCTGAAAGACAGTGAGATCATTTTGGTTTACCTCTCCTTCTAAGTAATAAAGATAAAAAATGTTCAACGCTTAAGGCAGTATGACAGTACAGAAGAAATATGACTTAGGAATATGTCTATCACAGCAGGAGGTTAATTCAAAGTCACTAGGAATCATGTTTAGAATGTAATTCTATCCTCCTGGATGATCCTACCGAGTCCACGGGTAAATTATTTTTCAGAAGGTTCAGTGTACATTCGGCATGTTAAATACACCTGCAGACACACATGGACGCAAAAGAGATGGAGAAAAGGGACAAAAGGGAGGAGTGTGCCCTTGAACAGAATTAAATGTCTTTTCCATGAAATGAGCACACTAGGAGAGACAAAAAAAAGGAAGCCAGCAGTGGACAGCAGCTATACTCTGTAGGGACTATCACCTTAGAGACAAAACAAGGACATTTTGTTTTAAATTGCCAGCTTTGACAATCTAGACAAAAGGATAAAAAAAAGGACTCAGGATACAAAGGAGGTAGACTAGTCTTTTCAGAGGCCAAAGCAACAGATTTGTGAACTTAAAAGTTAATCTGACTGAATCAAGAACATATTTTGTTAAATTATATTAACTTTTATAATATTTTTTGGTAAATAACACAATAAAGTTGCACCAAATGCTAAAACAGAAGCATATGTAAATAGATACATTTACATATTAGCAGTGCTGTAATTTATTTAACCTCAGAAGGCCTAAGACCATTCTGACACAAATCTATCAACCTGTTCATTCATAAAAGCCAGCATTAAACTCTAGTACTACACTCTCAAGCTTCCTGTCTTAATGAAACACCAGAACCCTCTCATGATTCACGCTCCGTTTCAGCCCCTCCCCAATCTCACAGAAATCAGTCTGTTTCTACCACACACAGAGCTTTGTTCTTCATTTCAAAGCATTCATTTCTAACTAATTAGCCTCTCTCTCTGCATCCCAGGGTTCGTGGCTTCCACAATTAGATAAGCCTGCTCTACTCCGCTCCAGGAGAGAGTATTTCTACGCTGTTATGAAACAGATCCGGTTTATATGACTTGCCACTTCCACATGTAGAGCAGGCTCGTCAGGCTCTGGGATACTTCAGCTGACTCAAGATCAAAAGATGGGTGGAAGGGGCTTTTGGGGTGAAATGGAACAAGCATTAGACAGTGAAGTGAGTCTTCCATCCTCATGCTGAACCCAATTACCTCCTAATTTTAGTTTTTGAACCTTTATGCATGGCTACTTTTTCGGCAGAGACTTTTCATAGACGAGAGAAAAAGACTTAGATGGTTTATGGTTTATGTCACTCACTAACTTGCTATTCGCCCGTTTAAAATCCATTAAATGGGCTATATGGGAGCTGAGACAGAGTTTTAGACACTTGAAGGCAAATCCACGATCAGGATTGGTATCTGACTGATACATAGTTGTGGTCAGAAGTATACGTACATTGTCCACAGTTTTACAAAGTCTTACCAGCTGCCTGTATATTCCTGGTTACTTATAATGATTGTCTACAGCTAGTGTTTTCTCACAGTTTTTTGACATACTTCTTAGATTTCTCACTACTTAAAACAACGTGCAATCTCATAGAATTCGCTAAAGATATAAGGGGGAGAACTTTATATTCACATAAACTGGAAAAGTCTTTTAAGTGACGTTTTAAACAACTGCAGTTTTTTCAGATCAACAGTTCAAACAACAGTACAAATGTAAATGTGATTCAAACGTGCCATTACTTTGCTAAGGTCTGGATGCTGACCCCTTCCACACAAAAAATCACTTTAGAGCAAAGAAATGTGTTCAGGATGTTCAGGGACAACCCAGCAACCCCCAAGGAGGGTTCTGATGAAGAAAGAAACCCCAGCTCCAATGCTGACAAACTTCAAACTGAAATTTGCAGGTTGTCCACATGAGTAAACATAATACCTGCTGGGAAAACGTTTTACAGTCACAACACACAGACTGAGCTATTAGAACATAGTGGTGAGAAGTATGTTTGGACCAGTCAAGCTGAAGCCTTCATGCCCCAGATCATTATACCAAATGTCCAGCATGATGGTGGTACCATCATGCTGTGGGGGTGTTTCTCCTTTAGTCATACTGGTATATTGCACAATGTGATTAGAATAAAGAAGGGGTAGGGCTACCACCAAATTATATAACGTTACCTCATATCAACATCCAAACTAAAATAAAGCTTCTTAAAGTCGCAATCTTAATCATTTTGAAAATGTGTGCACAATCTTTGACAGCAAGGTCCATCCCCAGAAACCAGACAAAAGTGGTCAAATATCCAGGCAGAGGTGCTTGTTATTGACCACAAAAAGCATGTGGTTAATTTTGCAACTTGCTCAGGACAGCCCATATCAATAGAAGTGTTTAAGGTTGCATATGCAATTTCAACCCTATGTGAAGTCAAGGAACGGCACAATTAATTCCAATTTGTGCACCTAAGTGGAGTTTTTAGAAATCATTGTATAATCTGTCCACCCCCAAAAAAACCACATTAAAAAATCACAAAATGCATAATTAAAATTATTAACCTTTCATTTGGCTATTTGATATAAAAATCCTGCTTCTTTTAATTTCCAACAGCAGTGATTTTTTATTTGTTTTTTAACATTGTGAATAGGAGATTGAGCAACTCTGACATGCACAAACCGACTTGAACTGTTGATGCTCCAAATAAAATAAATCATTAAAATGTTGTTTTTAATTCAAAACAGAATTCTTTTTGGATTCTTTAAGAAATTGTGTATTTATAGCTGAATAAAAAAAGAATATTTAACTTCTATTTTGTTTTCAGTTTCAGTGCATGTCCCAAGCTGTGCTAGGTTGAGTGGCTTGTTGCTGTACCTGCTGAATACCATATTTGTCAGATTTGAGAATTTAATCTAATTCAATGCTTTTACCCCATCATATGTCATCTGTGAGGCGGATGTCGCTAGTTTGGCTATGAAGCATCAGCATTTTGAGTTAGCTAGCATATGTTTTGGAAGTCTCTGCCTCTTCAACTGCACTTATTCAGCCTCATAGTTTGATTTTCTACAGCTGAGATTTCTAATGGTATTAAGAAGGTCTAAAAGTCTAATGCAATCTCATGAGTTTAAAAGGAGCCAGGCAATTCACTGCATCTCCCAATCTGTGGTCCTTTTTTTTGCTGAGCTAAAGCTGCTTTCAACACATGAACATCTTTGACTTCAGAGCGAAGATTTGCATAAAATTATTTTTTCCATAATTGGTCTCATCCTCACGGAATACCCAGCAAAGAGACATTGAGGGAAATGAACTGCAAATTGATAAATTGGTTTGCTTCACAGCCAACAAACATTTAAGCATTTAGTATATATTGAGGAAATATTTTCTATTTTGTCTTTCATAGGCCATTTTAGCACTGCCTTTTCTAATTTCTTCATAATCTCATTTGTTTCCAACAGATACTTTTTGTAACATTTTAAAGGGATTTTGTTTAATTTTAAGCTTTTTCAACCTCTTTTGTGTTTTCTACTAATTTTGCTATCCAATAACATTTACCTAGTCAGGATATCATATTGTGTGGTTTGTGTACTAGGAAATTAGGAGGAAGGAGTCTTGCAAGATCAGGATGAAAAGCTCCTTTTCTATTGCTTATAGAAAGCCCAGGGCACGATTTGATACAAATTTACTGTCCCGGGGCTTTACTTTGACAGGTAAAAGGTCCTGGTCTGAGGTAGGTCTTTAAAGATTTACCCAGGATTGTTGAAGGGATGGGATTGTGTGCAAGAGGTCATTGCACTGCCCGTAGGAGTAATGGCGGCGGTGACCATACAAATTTATCGTTTTATACCATTAATTTGTCACAAAAAGTAGTTGTAAGATGTTTTTAGGCAGGAAAGTAGACCAAAACTTCATCTGTACAGTCAGAGCAGAGCTCCGCTTACAGGCTGGTTTGGTTGCTAAGTTAAGCTGAACGGCCAGTTGCAGTGGAAATCCCCAGGTGCCACAGCCTTAACTCGGCCAGGCACCCTTGGATTTCCCGGTAACAGTTATCTGCTTGGGTCTGCTGAAAGTAAATATAAAGCATTTAATAGGTGAGTGTTGAATAACCGCAAGTACCAGAATATAAAATGTAATCGTGTTTTTTGGACATGAATTTTTTGACATTTTAAGTTAATGCAGGCATTAATTATAAACAGTTTCGCCAAAGTTCAGTAAGAAAAATATTTTAATGGACTACTGATGATCGTACATAAAAGTACACATTTTCCTAACATTGGCTTTTCATGTAAACCTAACTTAGTGGGGTGTGAATTCTTTATTATTTTTAATGGTTTTATGCAATCAGCTCTGCAGGACGAGAGGCCACAGATCCAGGCTTCGATCGATTTTTAACCCGATTCTGAGCGTATGACTGGATTATGCTGAAATGAACTGAGTTGGATTCTTTTTTTTGCGGCACTAGTGGCCTTTATTTTTCCAGTATTTTTTGACAATAGTTAGACAGGAAATGGGGGTGGAGAGAGAGGGCAAATGTCACCGGGGCTGGGACTCGAACCCAGGACAGCTGCGTCGAGGACTGAAGCCTCCGTATATGGGTCATGTGCATAACCCCCTACACCACCAGTGCTGCGGTTCTATAGAACTGTATATTATTTTGACCTATGTGCCATGAGATGTCCTGAAGTGCCATTTGTTCTGAGAGGGGACCTGCAAAGGCAGGCCATCACAGAAATCAGCGAAGTCCGACATGTAAAAAATACTGAACTGTATTAAATTGAAGGAAAGCTAAAGAAGGTTCAGGTCTAACAATTTTTTTTGCCACACATGAACAGTATCAGAGTCATGTATTTCAAAAACCGAAAAAAAAGGAAAACGAAATCCTGCAAAGATCTGACCTAGAACTTGAGAGATGCACCATTCTGCAGTTGATCACCTACTGTCGGCCATGGTGGTTTCAGCTAATAATTTGAATTTTCCTATGTGGAACTGTTAGGGCATTCAGGACTTTCAGACAAGAACTCAATATATCCCAGAAATCAAAAAATAATTAAATACATTTTTGAAAATTCTCTCTCTCTCGTACTCGTACTCATCGTCTTCCGCTTATCCGGAACCGGGTCGCGGGGGCAGCAGACTCAGCAGAGACACCCAGACGTCCCTCTCCCCAGACACCTCCTCCAGCTCCTCCGGGGGGAGCCCAAGGCATTCCCAGGCCAGCCGAGAGACATAGTCCCTCCAGCGTGTCCTGGGCCGTCCCCTGGGCCTCCTCCCGGTGGGACGTGCCTGGAACACCTCCCGAGGAAGGCGTCCAGGAGGCATCCGGTATAGATGCCCGAGCCACCTCAACTGGCTCCTCTCGATGTGGAGGAGCAGCGGCTCTACTCCGAGCCCCTCCCGAATGGCCGCGCTCCTCACCCTATCTCTAAGGGAGTGCCGGCCACCCTACGGGGGGAAGCTCATTTCAGCCGCTTGTATCCGGGATCTCGTTCTTTCGGTCATGACCCAAAGTTCATGGCCAAAGGTGAGGGTAGGAACGTAGACCGACCGGTAAATCGAGAGCTTTGCTTTTCGGCTCAGCTCTCTCTTCACCACAACGGACCAGCACAGCGCCCCCATTACTGCGGCAGCTGCACCGATTCGTCTGTCGATCTCCCACTCCATTCTTCCCTCACTCGTGAACAAGACTCCGAGATATTTGAACTCCTCCACTTGAGGCAGGAACTCCCCTCCAACCTGAAGAGGAGTCGAGTACCATGGCATCTGACTTGGAGGAGCTGATCTTCATCCCAGCCGCTTCACACTCGGCTGCGAACCGCACCAGCGCATGCTGTAGGTCTTGGCTAGAGGGGGCCAGCAGGACAACGTCATCTCAAAAAGAAGAGACGAAATCCACTTCCCCCAAAAACCAGACCCCCCCCCCGGGCCCCCTTTGGCTGTGTTCTAGAAATCCTGTCCATAAAAGTTATGAACAAGGCCCCGGGGACAAAGGGCAGCCCTGCCGGAGTCCCAAATGCCCGGGGAACAGGTCCCCGACTTAGTGCCGGCAAAGGGGGACCAAACTCCTTTTCTCGCTCGTAAAAGGACCCCGGATGGCCCCTAATAAAGGGGCCCCCGATTCCATACTCCTGGAGCAAACCCTCCACAAGGGCATCACGAGGGACACAGTCGAATGCCTTCCCCAGGTCCACAAAAAAAAACTGTGAACCGGTTGGGCAAAACTCCCATGGGGCCTCGAACCCCGGTAGAGGGTATAGAGCTGGTCCAGTGTTCTACGGGGCCAGGCCAAAACCACACTGCTCCTCCTGAAGCCGAGGTTGGGCCCTTCGGCCGGAAATTCCTCTCCAATAAACCCCGGCGTAGGCCTTACCAGGGAGGCTGAGGAATTTGTGATCCCCCTGTAGTTGGAACACACCCTCCGGTCCCCCCTTCTTATGAAGGGGGGGAAACCCCCACCCCGGTCTGGCCAGTCCCCCCCATTGGGTTTAAAGAGGTTTTTCCCCGACCGCCATGCAATGTTGAAGAGGCGTGTCAAAAACCATGACAGCCCCACAACATCCAGAGATTTGAGGTACTCAGGGCGGATTCTCATCCACCCCCGAAGCCTTACCACCCCGGGAGCTTTTTAACCACCTCGGTGACTTCAGCCGGGTGATGAAAGAGTCCCCAAACCCCGAGTCCCCAGCCTCTGTTTTTCCCCACCAGGGAATGCGTGATGGCAGGATTGAGGAGATCCTCGAAGTACTCCCTTTCCCTCCCCGATTTAAAGTCCCCCGGCGAGGGCAGCAGTCCCCCCCCCACTATTTAAAAAGTGTTGGCCCAAGCACTGCTTCCCCCATTCTGAGGCGCCGGGACGGTTTTGCCAGAATCGCTTCCCAGGCTGCCCCGGGAAATCCCTTCTCCATGGCCTCACCGAAAATCCTCCCCAGGCGGGGTTTTTGCCCGCCACAGGCCCGGGGCCCCGGCCCCACGCTTTTGGGCCCCATGGTACCCCTCAGCCCCCCCCCAGGAGTCCCCCCAAGGCCCAAACCAAAAGCCCCTAGGGCTCCTTTTTCAGCTTTGACAGCATCCCCCTTTCCCGCCTGTCCACCCCCGGTTTTTGGGACCCCGCCAAAGGGCCCCAGCCCCGGGAAAAAAAAGGGAAAGGGCAGCAGGCATCGACAATAGATGGGGGAAAAAATTAAGGAATTTCCACTCCCCAACCCCCAAAAATCTCCCGGGGTGGGAGTTGAATACACCCCCCGGCCCCCAGGGCTCCGCCCGGCCCGTTCCCCAGCAGAACCCCTCACTATGCCGCTTGGGCCCGCCCAATTTCCCCCGGGCCCCCCTCCCCCGGGTTTAACTCACCCAAAAAAGGTGGTAAAAAAACCCGTGGACAGCCTTTGCCCCCCTCTTCCCCCCCGGAAGGTCCCAAAAACATGCGGCGGAAAGGTCTGAAGGGTACCCAACCCAAAAACCCCTCTTCCCCCTCAATTTTTTAAAATTAAAAAAAGAACCTTTTTTCCCCAAAAAAAAATTCGGGAAACATTTTGCAATACAAGGTTGTAAAATGAGTTGATTCTGAGGTTTCTGTCTATGATCTGTGCCCCTTTCAGGGGGATATTATTACGAAAGAAAACACATTAAAGACGGGGCCCTAAAACAATTCTTTTACTGTGCTTACCAAGCCCGAGTTCCCTCAACCTTTAGGAGTATTTTAAATTCCTCAAAACCAAAAAACTTCAGATTTTAAAAATATAAAAAACATTTCAAAAATCAAAAATTTGATTTGTAAATAAGTAGGGCATTTTTTGTCCCCCTTTTGAGATATTTGCGCTCACCTAGTGAACTCTTTTGTCATCCGTTGTTGCTTGGTGATTCTAGGGCTCTGGCCGGTTTTAGTTGCTGGATTTTTTCTTTCAACTGTTTTCAGGTTAATACCTTTGAAGGGGAAGGTTGCCACTGGTCTAACACGGGTTTCTGGTTTCTGGGAAAAGTCCCTGAAAAAGAGGGAGCCGTGTGGAAATGGAAAACTCTGAGAATTTGTTGTTAATTAAAGGGTACCCCAAATTTTCTAACCAAAAACATGAGGTTGTTCTAAGATAACCAAAATAAACTTTGGAAAGCACATGGATGGATTACTGACAGATTTAAAGTAAAGTGGCCATAGTTTGAGTCCCCCTTTTTGGTTTACACCTGGGGCCTCTCTTTTGAAAAAAAAAGTCATTCAAACTATTTGGGGGGCAGGGCCTTTTCTCGTTTAAATATTTTTCCCATTTCCCCCGGCCCTTTTTCTGCAGGGTTTTTGTGTTAGTTCTGTAATTCAGGACTTGTGACTTGGTTTGCCATGCTGTGGAAATGTATTAGCCTGCTTGTGTGACATTTGTTTAAATCTGAGAAACTGTAGCTGGTCTTTCTGGGTGTACTTGTATTATAAGCTATCAGTACAGAAACTTCAGTAGGCTTGCATGGTGGTTGTGCTGCCTGTTTACCATAGCTCTGCCACAAGCTAAGTAAAGTTAAACTATTGCTTTGTTTTCAGCTTAAAACATCTGTAGTTACAACTATGACCTGTTTTGAGTCTGTGCTTGTGTAAGTGCCGGTGTTTCGTGGTGGAGCTTGGTATTGGGTTTCAAGTAGAGAAGGCCCAAGTCTGAGAGGCATGGCTCATCTCTGGTATTTTTATATATTTTATTTTTATTAAAGAAATAAGACTAAAATGTGCTGTTGTGACAGGCTGATGGTAAAGTGCCTAAAAAGCGTTCTTTACTAACTTGTTTGCTAACTGTAGACACAGCACTGCTTCACCCCTTGGGTTTAGGGGACACGTGATAGCTGAATCACTCATAGGTCAACAAGAAAACATTCATCTGTAAAATTTCAGGAACTGAAAAAGCATATTAAGTTCAAAGTGAAGTTTTCCTTCAGGAGGCACAATCACTTTAATCAACACAAAATAATCATTTGCGTTATAAGCTTTATACAATGAAATACACATATAAATATAAGATCAGTCAGTTTCCATATTTTTAGGTCATACATGCTTGCCTAAACTCAGCATAAGCCCTCACATGCTGAGTGGCAATGCTGAAAAAAAATGATGAAAGTCCTGTCGTCTAATAGTATCTCATTGCGGCAAGCCCACCAATCCATCACAATGTGCAACTGGGAAGTGGAAAGGTTGAAGAGGTGCTGGTGGTGGTGGGGAGGAGGAGCAATAAATTATGCTGCCAGGCATCCGGTAAGCTTCGATATCATCTGACATGAGAGCCATAATGGATGGCAGCTATGCATTGTTTGGCAATTAATTTCTTATTCCCAAGCTCTCTATCTAGAATCTGAGAGGGCATCAATGGAGGTCACACAGCACGGGGAGAGGGGTATGCACTGGGCTGATATGTATGCACACATGGACACAGACCTAGAGAGACCCTCACTGTGTTTGCTTTAACTGACAGAAGAGACAGGAGCTGCCACAGGCACTGCACTGAAGTACTCTGGGGTCATTTTGCTGTACAGATTTGCAAAGAAACACAAAAAAAAAAGGTTTGGTTTTTTTGTCTAATGTACACACATTTCCCAGAGAGGATACAGCTGATTTCATTTGAATTAATTACATTTTATGCAATCAAATCTCTCAAACTAAATTAGTCAAAAACCATCAAGTTTGTTTAAATATTGCACGAACAACACTGCAATCACACAGTCCACAAAGTCCTTATTTAGCAACCTCCAATACTTCTCTTTTCCACCTTAGAAAAGACTCTAGAAATAATTTAATTTAGTTTTGTCTTTTTAGAGCCCAATATTAGGTCTCTCAAGCAATTGACAAGGCCAAACATAGTCAAGCCTGCGCAGGAAAGTGGAGGGTGGAGAAAAACATGGGCAAAGACACGGTGAGAAAAGGAGAACATGAGTAAAGAATCACCATGAGGAACAGCACGCTCCTCTGAGGTCTCGCCACTTGCCAAGAAAACAGTGTGGGGCTTTTCAAAAGACCATCAACCAGGGACGGAATAAGCCAAACGGGGAGAAACTCTGACTCTGATGATGAAGAGAGTTAAAGACTCTTTGGAGGCCTCCGCTCAGATTCACTCGGCTGATTGGTCAAAATAAATCACTTTGAGCTTGTGGGCCACAGAGCCTGTTAAAGTTAATGTGGCAGTTTTTTGGGGCCTCTGGAGAAATTGATTGCCAAACACTCACACAAACACACAAAGACATATATCAAAAGTAAAAAAAAAAAAAGGAGCGAAAAAGCTGAAAAAGATTCCACCTGTGTATTATAACATTTGCTACATTCACAGTTTTACTCAAACAGACCTCAGCTGAATTTAAATCAGTCATTATGGTGTATTCGAACAAAGAAAACTGCAACATAATCTCAATTCATACACAATCTTCTCACCAAGAAACAAATTTTAACTTTGCTATTTACTCTTTGTATATTTTCTTCCTCCAAACCTCTGTACATGCCAGGAGTGATGGATAGGGTTTTAATTGAGGGATTACCTGCCAGCCACCTCCCTACATATGTGATCTGTGTATGATTGCCAGATGAGAGTAGAGATAGTACAGCCATTGATGGATAGACCATTAAGAGAAGAAACCCCGGACAAAAATCATATAAGGCATAATGGGTTAGGGGGCCCTGTAGAGCAGCAACCCAATATGGCATACGTGAAAGGCCCACGAATAACCGTGCACAAAACTAATATTTCTGTCACACTGTTGTGTATCAGCCTTTCATATCAATAGTGTTGGAGGACATTATGCCGAAAGAAAATAACGTTCCCACATTGCCTTCTTGTGCATTTAACAGAAGAAACCAGTCTTCCACAGGTTTCTTGTATAAGACGAAAAATTTAGCCACATGAACGTCACAGCTCTCACCTGCAATGTAAACCCCACAAATGCACCACAGAATTAGTGCAATTGCTACTCAACGGTTACAGCAATGACATCCTAATCACATCACTTAATCTGACACCACAATGTCACAACACATGTCGTCTCAAGGCACTTCACAAAAGTCAGGTACATACATTCCAATTAATCTTAATCATTGAACAGTGCAGTCAGATTCTGTTATTTATTCAAATTGGATAAAAAGTTTTTCTATCTAAGGAAACCCAGCAGATTGCATCCAGTCAGTGACTCGCAGCATTCCCTCCTCCCGGATGAGCATGTAGAGACAGTGGACAGTCACTGGCGTTGACTTTGCAGCAATCCCTCATACTGAGCATGCATGTAGCGACAGTGGAGAGGAAAAACTCCCTTTTAACAGGAAGAAACCTCCAGCAGAACCAGGCTCAGTGTGAGCGGCCATCTGCCACGACCGACTGGGGGTTAGAGAAAACAGAGCAGAGACACAAAGAGAACAAAGAAGCACTGATCCAGGAGTACTTTCTATGGAAAAGAAAAGGTAAATGTTAATGGATGTAGCTCCTTTAGTCGTTTCACCTAGAAAGAAAGAACAGATAAACTCTGAGCCAGTTTTCAAGGTTAGAGTCTGAAGAGAGCACATAGAGTTAGTCACAGTAAAGCTCAGTCAGTAGCTATGTCTAGGAGAGAGAGAAAGGGTTAAACACTGAAAGACAGGGCCATGTGGATCATCGGTAGAGGGTGAGCATTAAGTTGTTGCCAGCAGAAGCTTGGAGAATTCCCCTCTCCAGAAAGGTGTTACAGGTAGACACAGAGTCAGGCCAGGTGTAGCTTCTGGAAAGAGAAAAGAGAGAGAACAAAGTTAAAAGCTGAAATAACAGCAAATAATACAAAATTGAAGAGTAGTGTGAGAAAGTATTGAAGAGGGTGAAAGTGGTCATTATGTCCTCCAGCAGCCTAAGCCTATAGCAGCATAACTACAGAGATAGCTCAGGATAACCTAAGCCACTCTAACTATAAGCTTTATCAAAAAGGAAAGTTTTAAGCCTAGCCTTAAAAGTAGACAGTTTGTCCATCTAGAGCCCTCTGATGGCCATTGTTATACTAAAAACCACAACGACTGGGATACCTCTCTCTGTCAGATTGACCATAACCATTGGAAAAGAGAGGGGGTCATACAGGTAGCAGAAATGGAGGGTGTGTTTGCACCTCAACCATAACTGAGCCGGTTTAGGCTAAACCTGACTCCCCCTTACTCCATCCAACAAGGGGAGAAGAAGACGGATGTAAAATAAGGAAGATAGCTCAGGATAACCTAAGCCACTCTAACTATAAGCTTTATCAAAAAAGGAAAGTTTTAAGCCTAGCCTTAAAAGTAGACAGGGTGTCCGCCTCACGGACTAAAACTGGGAGCTGGTTCCACAGGAGAGGAGCCTGATAACTAAAGGATCTGCCTCCCATTCTACTTCTAGAGACTCTAGGAACCACCAGTAAACCTGCAGTCTGAGAACGAAGTGCCCTGTTAGGAACGTATGGAACAATCAGATCTCTGATGTATGATGGAGCTAAATCATTAAGGGCTTTATATGTGAGGAGGAGAATTTTAAATTATATTCTGGATTTAACAGGGAGCCAATGAAGGGAAGCTAAAGTAGGGGAAAAGTTTTATAACATGAATGCTTTAAAACCGACACGTTCTTCAAAGACATCTCAGGAATTGATGCTACACAGAATCTCCTTCAATTCTTCACCCTAAGACCCACAGTGAAGGTATTTTGATTCAAACAGTGCTACAGGATCTTAATTTAAAAACACCTGGTTTGATGAAGTCGGAAATAATGACAACTTAGGACATCAATTTCTACCCAGAAACGAAGTCCTCAAAGGTTAGCGGTCAAAAGTGAATGGGATGATGAGTATGACTGACAAAGTGGCGCAAACAAAAGTGTAATCTGGACATAAGGCACTTCGCTCTGATGTTGCTGAGGTTACAACATGAAATGTTACAGCAAAAACTAAATAGATGGATAAAGCTCAAAACCAAATTATGCAGGCAGAGCAGCGCATAGGAAAAAAATATATCAGAGTTTTCGAATATTGTGAAAAAATGCTTTTTGCATAAAGGCTAGCATACTAATTAACAAGAAAGCAGCTTGAGTTTTTTTTTTTTTCCATTTGCGATTTTTTTAATAGCTAAAATTTTTGAATAGAGTTGTGTGGCTATTCTGCAGGGTTTTAGAGTATAAGGCGGAGGGTTGGTGTGCTTCACTGATTATTGTTGAATTTTGTCAATACTTTAGCTGCTTCTCTTTAAAGTAGATCAACACAAGCCTTCTTTTATGTCGAATAAGAGAGGTAGACGTTTGCTGTTCGGGCATTCGAATGTATAATGAGCTCTAGCATGGGACAAATGTACAAATCGCATGCCTGTCAGCTCAGATGTACAAAGGTTTTTTGCAGGTTTCTTATTAAAAAGAAACTAACATCCAAAACCTTACACATATTTACAAACAAGGTCAGAATGATTAGTCATGATAATACCACATTTCAGTCTTAAAAGAGGTAATAGGGGTTAAAGAGTCCAACAAAGAGTTGCCCATTTCATGCTGGAAAAAAAGTCTAAAGATGCATTGCCAACAGAGACCTATTTTGTTGGATCATTAAAGCTTTTCTCACAAAAGCACTTGTGTATGTGTATCTGTGTGTCGACTATGCCGACGTCTCTGTGTGCACAATGAATCATTCTCAACTATAATCCTAAACCTTGCACTTTCCCTCAGAGAAAATTGCCCTCTCCAAGAGGTGCAGCAGCCATGTGATAAGTGCGTAGCTTGAAAATAAGCATTTAGCCTACATTCCTAAGCCTCGACATCAAAAAAGGCTTCAAACAGCATGCAACGGCCAGTTTTTTGTAGGCTAATAGTACTTAGGTTTGAATTACATGCCACCATACTCCTCCAGGCTCGGTCAACAAGACAAACCTATAGCAACTGCAGGGTGGCACTTGAATTTGTATCACAGCTTTACGATGAAAGCAATGGCAGTTAATGTGTACATGGATGGAACCAAAAGAGGGCGACAGTTTGTGCCTTTCAGAGCACGCTGACTCATATTCAGGTTTTCTGCAGCAACTCTGCCAATGGGCATTTACTGCCTAGACACTCTTAATCAATTTAGCATGTGTCAGGCTGCTCCAAACTGAGCCAGGACAGGCCGGAGCATCCAAACATTGGCTGATTTCTGCATGAAGGTCATAGAGCCAGCTATGGCATCTCCCTCCAGGCTAGTGATTGCTGGCAGCATGCCCTGAACAGATGGCAACACGTGGCAAAATTATAGCACTCTAGACAATGAATGTATCCATGATACTAATTGTGCCTCGATCTATACACCAGTCATGAGTCAACGAAAAGATTATTCTACTACAGGCATAAGACACGCCTGCAAGGGTGCCTCAGAGAAAGCATTACTCCATACTAGTCTTTCACAGACTAGGACAATACTAACACAAGCATTTCATAATCTGAAAATCTAATGTTACCAGATTTCATAATATGGTTTGGAAAAATAAAGCTGAATTAAACTGACATTTCTGCATATTGGCTGTCAGGCAGAGAGTAGGGAAAAAACAGCTCAGATTTTCATCTTACAAAACAATATCAGTGCTTCCAACAGCAACACAAGGTGACAGACAGTGAGGAACATCATCTCATGCAGCTGCTGTTGTCTTTACAATGCACCCCATGCTCACTCTGACAAGCAACACGTAGGTTATTCAAACAAAGCTAAGGCTCAGACAAAATAATCTAACCAAAGCTGAGGATAAAAAAGTGGCTCAAAAGTTTTTCCATCAGTAAAGTAATTCTCCAGAATTCAATAAGAGTTCTGGCATACTGATCTCAAGCAGAATTACAATCAGAACATTTCAAAAACCGTCAAACAAAAGAACATCACAACTCAGAATGAAAGAGTGATGGTTTGGTGAGTATTACCTAAACATATCTGAAAGAAAAACACCCTAAATCATAAAGTAAGTCTTATGTTTGTGTATGTTTGTTTTGCAGTACTTCAAGCTCAGCATATTTTAAGAATCCTCGATTAGATATCATTTGGACTTTGAGTAGGCCATTCTAACTTATATCTTTTGATTAGGTGACTTTCCAACTGTTTGCACTTTTACTTCACATTTTACAATTTTGCTCTACTTTATGTTGAATTATCGCATATAATACCCAAAAAATCCACAAAATTTTGTGTTAGGGGTGAAAAGGGGTATAAATACTTTTGCAAGGCATTATAGGTCACATTTTAAACCAGGTGTGCTAAAAGCTGTGCACTTTGTAATGATTAATTTAGAACCAAATTTGTTCCAGGTCTGTATGGGGTTAAAAGAACTTTGCATGCACATAAAACTGTAACTTCTTCATCAAATGTGCCTAAATAGCTTAGTCAAACTGTTTACTGCCAACAGTGGTATTTTTTGCAAAATTATATAAACCTTCATACCATAAAGGAGGCTTGAAACAAATTTCCACCATAAAACACGAGAATTTACACACAATTTCATGTCATTAGTACATGTTCCATACTATGAACAGAAATAAATAAAATATTTGTAGATATTTTTTAAATTATTATTCATTTTGTTATTTTTTAGCATTTTAAAGGTTGACTTTTTCCAGATGATTCTTCTTGTCCTTTAATTATTTTCTTTAAATGTAATGAGGAAAACATGGTATGTGATTTTTTTCACTGGGTACAGTATGCATACATGCATTGGCCAGAGATGCACCAGGAAATCACTGGATAAATGGAATCTACTGATTTCCAGCTTGATCTGCCCTGACCGATGACCAGCTGGTAGGAAACCCCAAAATCAGATCTATTTCCAATCAGCGAAGTTACCATACCTAAGCACTACCAGGTTGCAGTAGCAACACAACTCTGGTATGGAAGCTGTTACCAAAAAAACTGCATTTGTATTTATTCAGTGTATCCTTGTCTTATAAAAAATTGTTTGATGATCAGAAACATTTAGATACATTTTCACAGTATGACATTGTGCTAAATAGATCATCAGCTGGATGATCAAGTTCTTTTTACAGTGTATTTCTTCATATTTTATGGCTACATTGTATGTTTTATTAACTCCAAACATCATTACAGTGCTCATGCCAAACACCGGAGCATGTGCTGTACTGTGCCTCTTATTGTGGAGAGCTGGCCTCAGCTGTGGGTCTAGCCTCATCTCTGCTGCTCTGCTGATCATCCACCGCGCTCCACTGATGTTGCAGGTCAGCCATGTGCTCACGCCATATGAAGCACAAGTGGAAATGAGCTAGTGTTATCCCAATCAGAGAACAACACCTTTCTGTGAGTGTTAACAGGCACTGTGGTCGTGACACCGGATCAAATTTCCCAAGCTCGTGCTGGCAGCTAAAGGAAGACGCTACATTAACTTTGGATTCTCTGGCCCGTTGGCTCTTTCCAGCCAAGTCTTGGGCCTTGCTCAATGAAAGTAACGCAGCCAAATGATCACATAAGTGGTTGTTCTAAATTCCTCTTGAATAGCAGTATGAGAATGTTGAGCCTTATCTAGTTCTCTGATTTCCTTACATCATCAGCTCAGCAGCAAACAAATATGACAAAGCTGCAAATACAGACTAATTTGTGAGCAGTGAAGTGGTACAACGGATGCTGCTTCTAACAATTTGGTTATAATTGTACTGCCATTTCCAAATTAGGCAACTAAGAAGATAAGTGTGCAGATAATGTGCACAGTTAGCAACAATAAGTGTACTTAGAATAGGTCTGAAAGTGGATAAAACTAGATGGTTCCTCATATCAGAGTCCATTCAATCACTCTTTTATTCCTCGTTAATCTGTTTATCTGACATTTATAGTTGTTTTCCGACTCCATCCATCTACTTAATGCAGCATTTTACTATCTATATTCATGCAGCTGGCTATTTGGAGGGGAGCCTATTCAGCAACAACAGCAAAACCATTTTCAGCAGAATGTCTGCGTCTCTATAAAAAAAATGTGTATTGCTCTTTAAAGGTAAAGAGTAATTCAAACTAGAAAGCACATACAAATTTTCTTTTTTTAACCACAACAAATTAAAATGCAGGAGCTGTATATCTTCAAAACCAAACACTGTGTGGACTGTTATTGGATAAATGAATATATTATGGGGTGTGTTAAAGAGAGACTTTGTATACAAAAAAAACAAAAACCCTGAGCAATTTGGGGAAAAAGTTGCAGCCAGTTGAGGGAAATAAATTCACCTGCCAGTTTGCAGGTATAAAGCGCCAGACAAGAAAAACAGGAGTAGGGATTTCACAGTCAAATAACTTGTGACATTTTTGACTAGAGCTGTTGATGAGATAGCACAAAGAATTACCTTGGTGTGTCAAAACAGTTTCTTTTTTCCTGTTATAAGCCTTCCAACATGCTCTGGTTTATAAAAAGAACAATAGAGCGTGGAAATTGGACTTCTCAAGAAAGTTTTAAAAACGTTGCTGTGAAAAAATTGTGCAAATTTGAGGGGAGTTTTTTTCACCTTAACGCCTAGAAAGTGTTTTTTCAGGTATTATGTGAGCAGTAAGTATGGGTTGGTAGATCATGAAAGTTTGTTAATCTTGGAAGCAAAATGAATGATAGAAAAATTTACAAAATGTATTATTATTATTTTTTGTTTAAAAAAGAAATTCCATATCATACCAGTACCACTGCTGCTAAAAAATCCATGTTGATTTACGTTTTTTAAGAACAATATGTGCCTACAACTGTTGCACCAGTGAAACTTCAGTAAATAAAATATTTCTTAATGGGTGATTTTGTTTGTCAGCACTGAATTAATGTATCCCAAATAAAGTTTGATTTTACAAAATGTTTAAATTGTGAAATTGTACTAATGAAAAAACAGATTAATTAATTTTAAGGCTTTTTACACATTTTCAGTGCATAGGTTAAAGTAAAAACTCTCAATGCAACCTGAACCTTATGTTACGAGTGGTACCATGGATCATCTCCAGGTCCTGGACACTCTGAACGCTATAAATGTTGCTTGGTGAATGGTAAAAAAGAAACATATCTCAATGTGCAGCCAATTAGAAGCCTGAACAATTCTCTACTATGAAACAGAAATATATGTGTAAATGCTAACTAAACTGTATGCTTACACGGGCAACAGCAGTTGAATGCAACATTCTCTATGTATCTTTCTATTAGCCGAAGTAGATAGACTAAATTGCACTTTCCCAACCAGCTATTGGCACTTCACGCTCACCTTGAGTGCAGTAGTTTCAATGCATTAAATCCATGTCCAGAAATTAATTTGGAAAAAAAACATTAAGAGAGAAAAAAACGTTTTCTCTTCTATACAATAAGCACAGCAAAGGCCAGGAGCAACTACTGAAAATTCAACACTATAAAATAATTTGGACAAAGAGCCACTGCAAGAAAAATCATTTTTCTTTTCTTTTCTAAGCCCAACTTGGCTAAACTATAACAAAGATGATTTTGTATGAGTGCTTATTGAAGGTCCAAATCACAAAGAGGTAATCCCCTGGGGACATTACTTGAAAACATGACGCAGTTGTTTTGCTGATGCTTTCTTTTCACTGTCCATTAGACATTTAGGAAAAGGAAAACAGCTGTCAGAGCAGCAAATTAATGTAAAAAAATATTTTCTGCACTATCCTGAATCCAATCAGCTGGCTTTTAAAAAAGCAAATTTATTTTAAAACAATTTAAAAAAAAGGGCTGCACGGTGGCGCAGTTGGTAGCACTGTTGCCTTGCAGCAAGAAGGTCCTGGGGTCGATTCCCGGCCGGGGGTCTTTCTGCATGGAGTTTGCATGTTCTCCCCGTGCATGCGTGGGTTGTCACCGGGTACTCCGGCTTCCTCCCACAGTCCAAAGACATGCCTGTTGGGTTAATTGGTCACATTAAATTGCCCTTAGGTGTGTGAATGAGTGTGTGCTTGGTTGTTTGTGTGTTGCCCTGCGATGGACTGGCGACCTGTCCAGGGTGTACCCCGCCTCTCGCCCATAGACTGCTGGAGATAGGCACCAGCTTCCCCGCGACCCACTATGGAATAAGCGGTAGAAAATGACTGACTGACAATTCAAAAAAGAGCTAGGGCATTTCCCCTCAAGGCAAGCTTCATGGCTGCTCTGTATCTGTGACTGTGCAGCAACACAGAAGTGGTGCTGCTGACAGTTTTGCCTTCTTTATGTGGACCTGATAATGATAATGAAGCACAGGTGCTGTCTCTAATTTGCAGGATTTAATATTTTGTTAATATTTTGTAAGGATTTTATCAACAACAAATACTGTAGAATTTTTAAAAGTGACCGTAATAACAAATGCATCTTGACCATTTTTAGTCCAAATTTTACACTGACAAAAGCATTGAAACATATGAATGAACATATTATAAAATACAGTTAATGTAAAAAAAGAAAATAGGGACAGCATAAAACTGATGTAGAGCAGGTTACAAATGCCAGAAGATCACATAATTGATATACTAACTGCAGGAATACGTTATGACATGCATATATGTTTTGAAACTTTAAAACATATATGACTAATAGCACAAGCTTTTCAATATGATGTACCATTTAAAATGTCTAAGACTGCTGCCCAGCTCCGAATGCAAATAATTAATGACGGTTCAGGGAAGAGAAGAAAAAAAATATAATGAATATCGTTCTTATATCTTCCTATATTATAGTTCTAAAATAGAAATTGGAATTGGTTATGTTGGTATCGGGTCAAAGCTTTACAAAAACATTACATTGGAGATCTGGCACTAAACCGAAAACCTGCATCTATCCATAAATAAAAGTCAACTAGCTTTTTAAAAAAGTTTTTTTTTTTTTTATTTACATTAAAAAAAAAAAGGTTGTATTGTTTTAAAAATTTTTTAAAGAATGTCTGTAGAATTATGTTCAGGTTTGATAAGTCACAGTATTTTAAATTTTGAACTATGATTAAACCAAGTCGAGATTCTTAAAAAAACTTTAATAACCCTTTACTTTATCACTAAAATAGAAGTTTTGAAACAGCTTTAAAACCAGCCATCTGTGTTGTATGTCCATACTACCTGATGCTTACTAAGGGCACAACATGAGGAGCACCCAATCCCCAATGAGTTGTCAAGCAAATTAGCAACAGAAAACTGGTCTATTCTGTAACTGATAGATAACTTCATTGTTTTGGGACTCCTTCTGGTCCCCTCAAGGCTATGCTGCCCTGGGTAGTGAGTAACAGTGTCCACATACAATCACTATATATAAAGATTTGGCCGGTATGATATCAAGTAAAAGAATAAATTATATTTTCTTACCAAGTCTGTTGTCTAACGCTCCGAAGTCCAATGAATACTTGACAACATGATAGTTGTTCCACACATACAGCAGATTGTCTCTGGGATTATAATCCACAGCAGCAATGTATTGGTATGAATTGGGAAAAGGTATGTCCAGAAAGCCATCTTTACTGAGCTCGGTGTTGTAGATGTAATCAATCTTGTTTCCTGTAGCTTCATTGTCATCGTCCTCATAGACAGACTTCACTACATAGAGGATCCCACAGATCATGAAAGCGTTGGAGGCCGAGCGCTTGTCATAAGACGTGTCCCAGGTCCCCTCGACTCGGAGCGTGTAGGGATTTAGCTGGCTAATGACAATCCGTCCGTTGTTCTGCTCGGTGGCATAAATCACCCAAAGCCCATTCTCATCCACAGCCAGGTCAATGTCTGACTTTCCTCCCCAGCGGTAGGGAGAGGTGTCATGGTAGTTGGCGTTTGCAATGATAGCCTCACCACTCTTAATGCGAGTTCGCAGGTCGAACTTGACGATATTGCGTGTGCGCTCCTTGTTGAAGAACAGTGCCCCATCGTAGACCACAAAGCCTGTACCGTCGACACGATGTGGCAGCTTGTAAGTTGTTGTTGGCCTTCCAGCGATAAAGTCTTCCTTGGAGGAGTATTCGGTCAGGGTGTCCGTACGGTAAGGGGTCCAGGGCATGTAGTAGATCTTATCAGAAGCCTGGAGGGGATCCTTGCACCAGGCTCCGGACTGGTGGTCTGACTCGAACAGGTGCTCACTCTGGTATACCTTGCGCAGAAGCCCTGGGCACAGGAATACTGAGGAGCCAAAAATGGGGAAAGACAATCACAGAGTTACATTGGCAGGAATTACTTCAATGAATGCATATATATAGATATATATATATATATCTATATATATATATAGATATATATAGATATATATTATATATACATACACACACACACACACACACACACACACACAATACACAGGAAACATATTCATATCTCTCAAACATCTCCAGATTTTTTTCATTTTACCACCGCAAGCTTCAATGTTTTTTATTGGGATTACATGTGATTTTCGACGAATGCAAGATTGTTTGCAAAAATTAATTTTGAAGTCTTGACTTCAAAATTGATGAAGGTCTAGACTCTGATTGTGCCAGTCTAATAGCTCCACTATTCTTTTCATTGATTTTGAAAATGTTTTCTGTTCCTGCTAATAAAAAGCAACCCCCCAGCATGATGCTGCCAACCCCATGTTTCATGATACAGTGTAGTGTTAGATTTTCACCACACATGGCATTTTGAACATAGGACAAAAAGAACAGGTTTCGTCCAATCAGGTAATACTACCTCCTTCCTCCCTTTTTGCTTAGTCCCCTGCATGACTTGTGGCAAACGTTAAACAGGACCTCTTATGGCAACTCTTCCATAAATAGCCCAGGTTATGGATAAGCACGCAGTGGTGGTTGTTGCATGTATTGCGCCAATGGGCAAAACTCGCCTTTTGCTTCCCCCCAACTAAACTAAAACCACCACTAAGTGCATGGTTTAAAGCTGTTGTGTCAACAGATCTTCCCGCTGCGTTGTGGATATCTGCATGTCCTCCAAAGTTAACTGTCTGCCTTTTTAATTATAGCTCTTCTTGTCCTAATTTAGTTGGGCGGCCATGTCTTCATAGGTTGCCCATGCGCCATAGTCCATATTCCCTAACCTACTTTAAACTTGTTCACTAATGTTCTTTTGTAAAGAATGTAAAAAATATTCATTCAAACAAGGATGTCATTTATACTGGATTCCAGGATTTCATATCGTGCCTTCAATGTTTCATGGCAGTTTTCTGTAGTTTACTGCTTGCAGCGTATTTTAGTTCAGGTTTTTCCCTGACCCTGAAATAAATAATAAATAAATCAACAAATCAATCAATAAATAATCAACACTGTTGCTAAACTGACTTAATGTTTGCAGAGAAGGGGATAATAAACTTAGTGAAGGTTATATCTCCTGACTTTATGAGCACAGAGAAGTCAGAGACACTGTTAAAACTAACAACATGCACCATTACTCGCCTACACATAGACAAAAAAAATAATTTTCTTTCTTTTTTCATGCAATGACTTTTGCTCACAAACAAACATAAAAAAAACATGGAAGCAGTAATGAATTCATTTAATTCTCTGCTTTCTTGTCAGTTGGAGTTTGAAATAGAAAAGCATTAAAAAAATAAAAAAAACACACACACACACATTCCAAATTTTGATAAATGGTTATGTGGCAATTATTGGCCAAGACAGGCTCTTTGAGAAAATGAAAATGATTCAAAAGAAAAAATAAATAAATAAAAATGACAACATTTCCATAATGACGGCTTTTCCATTATTTCATCTAAATGACAGTTTTAATCCGAGGTATGATTTACAGCCCCCCACACACACTAAACTAATTATATGTAAACTGGTTTGTGCTCCAGCCTGATCAAGCAAGGCCAAGGCTGTACAGCTGAGAGTGGTCAATAGAAGGCACCATTTGCAAAAAGCCAATTTCAGTTACCTATTGATTACTGGTGGACTGAGGCAATAGTAATTTTCTCTTTTCTAAAAAGGTGACATCTGAATTCTCAGTTACAATGGCTGCAAAGTCACAGTAAATTACCCTTTAAAATTTTGATTTATAAATACAATATTCAACACAAGAAAGATGACACTATGAAATTATTATTGGGCCCAGACTGCATGCGAGCGAAATGAGGTGGCTGATTTGAGTAAAAATGTGGCTGCAGCCTGACAGAGAGCCGACAGCTGCGAGCTCCTTCAAGCCGCCCGATCTGAAGGGGGAGAAAGAGGCAGGGAAAACATGCCTTTTTTTCCCCCTCCCTTATGTAATATCCCAAGATTAAACATGTTGTCTACCTGCGGGGTGAAAACGCGTCGAGATGCGTCCTGGTGACACAGAGCCTCGGCACACATCTCAGCGTTTGCACCACTAAATGCTGAGGGAGCACTTTCTCTCCTTGGGAGAAATAAAATAGAAAAACTCAAGACGTGCTAGGTTACGAGGTCAGAGTCTGTGTGCTTTGTTCTGACAGCACTCTGGGCTCAACGTAGGTTGTGAAAAAAAAGGTGCTGTTAAGTGATGTGATTGCAGAAATGGAGGCTGAGAACGAAGAATATTAAAGAAACAAGACAGATGTGGCTTTCATGTTTTTCTCTCTTCACAACTAATGTTTGTCATCATTTTCTGCCATCATTTTAAAAACATATTTATTTTACCCTAAAATGTACTGCATAACCATTGAAGACATATTTCATTCTCATCTCCAGCTGCAGTCCAGCTTTCTGTTTAGTTTTAGAACCTTTGGACTATATAGTCCAGCTTTATACACTGCTGATGATGTAAGATTGCAACTGCAATAATCTATCTCCTGTATTGACTGGTGAGTCCCTGAAGGTTATAGCCATCGTCACATTAGAGCTATCTGAAATATGCTGACAGCTCATCGGACAAGCTATTGATCACGCCGTATAGCTTTCTGCTTTAATCGTATGCAGCTGATAAAGCAGAGCTGGAATAATTTTCCGTTATTGCAGGGAATAAAAACATGTCGGTGTTATGGGATTTTCTCAGGGAGCAGGTTTGTAGCAGCGACTTTCACATGAAGGCGTTTTCATAAACTGTATGTAACAATGTCAAAACTACTGATGATTAAAAATTCAACATAATAGCATGAATTTTGGCAAAAATTCATAACTTCCTCAAACAGTACTTTTCTTCATTTGAGTTACAGTTTTGGTCCGACATACACTAATTAAGGTCATATGAGTTCTGGGCTTTTTTTTTATTTTTAAAAAGATCTTTGTACACAAATTTTAATTTCTTGTTGATTTACTCTAATCCACACAAGGTGAAAAATCATAGCTAAAAGCTACAATATATGCTTACACCCCTACTAAACTTTGGTTAAATGTACCTTAGCAAGTTGCATTTGAACAACACACATTTTGTATCTACCAAGCTTCTGGCACATTTCTTGCTGGATATTTGATCAATCTTTTGTTTTAATTCGTGGATCTCCTGGCAGCGACCTGACTTTTAAGCATAATCCACACATTCTCACTAGGGTTTAGGTCATGGTCAATCCAGAGGCTTAATGCTGCCCGCTTTATCCATTCCATAGCCAGTTTTGACATGTGTTTGGTATTGTTGTCCTGTTGAAACATCCAGCTGTGTCCAAGTTTCAAGAATCTTATCCAATCTCTCACCCTCCAAAAAAGAGAATGGGTTAGGACGTCCTGAAACAACAAATCAAGCACTGGAAGATGCTTGAACACCGGAATAGCTGTCCAGTTTCTCATCAATATGGACTTAGAGGGAAACAAAAAAAAAACTAAGGCAAATTTGACACCTCCAAGCACCACCAAATTTGCAACTGGTCACATAGACAAGGCAAAGGCATTCTGGAGAAAGGTTTTAGGTTTAGAGGGAACAAATATTGAGCTGTTTGACCATAATAAGAGTTGCTGTTGTGTTTAAAATTGGTTTTATGATTAGAGGGGACAGAGATTGAACTCTTTGGCTGCAATGAAAATAAGTATGTTTGGTAAGATTCATGGTGAGGCTTCCAGACCCATGAGCATAACCATCTGTCAAGAATGGTGGAGGCAGCATCATGCTGTGGGGGCTTTTTCTCTGCCAAAAGTATTGGTGCACTGTAATAGGATGGAGTAATGAAGACTGACTTCCAAAACGTTCCAACTTTATTTCAAGTAAAGGGCTGGACAGGTGAAACATGGACACAATTAGTATGAGGGGACAAAGTAACAAAAATTAACTTAAAATTAATTGAAGGTGTGAAATACTGAACATGGTAAAACTGAGTGCCGTAAAAAACAACCTGTAATTAATATGGCCTCTGTGAAAATTAGAATTGGTGAATTTGGAGGTCATTAAGATGTTAACATGGTAAATAATAATGTTATAAATATTAAGGTTATCAAGTTTAACGTTGCACGTTTTCATTCACTGCCTTGATTTTAGCGCCCCCGTTTTTACCACTTCAGTTTTCATCATTCATCTTCCAACCAGAAGTCACAACAATTACACTTTGAATGCGATGAATGATAAAAACTGAAGTGGTAAAAAGGGAGGCGCTAAAATCAAGGCAGTGAATGAAAACGGGCAATGTTAAATTTGATAACCTTAATATTTATAACATTAATATTTACCATGTTATCATTTTAATGACCTCCAAATTCACAGATTTTAATTTTCACAGAGGCGATATTATTTACAAGTTGATTTTTACTGCACTCAGTTTTACCATGTTCAATTCATTTCAAGTTAATTTTTGTTACTTTGACCCCTCATTAATCAGGGGCCCCAACAGGACAATAAGACCATGATACACGATTTTGGAATGATAACAAGGCTAAAAATTGACCTTTGTAATGGCCTCTATCTATAAATAAAAGGAGATGTGAAATATGTCAGAAACAGGCTACAGCAACCCGCCACCAGAACATGCAGAAGCACAGAATGGAAAAGCAGGTGAAAAATCAAAAGTTGTTGGCATTTAGTTACCTTTTTGTTCCACTTCTATTTTTAGGCATGAAGGGGGAGAGAGAAAGAGAAAAATAAAGAACAGATTAATTACGGTAAGAAATGTCTTTTTTCCAAAGTCAAATAAAAGAGCAAGAGAAGAACTGGGTTAGTGAGGAAAAAAACATTAAATATTTGATCATAAGACTGCAGAGAAGAAGCAAAATGCAACACCACACATATGCCTGCTGAAAGGGAGATATGATAATACAATTTGAAACAACTGTAAAACTGTACATTCCTTATAATATTAGTTTAAGAGTTTAAAAGAAAATAAAGGAAAACATTTGTGACAAAACAGGAGAAGTCTGAAATTCTGACATGATTTTAAAGTCATCTATTTAGGTTTTCTGTTGAAAAGGACCAGAGATTCCTGATGTGATTCATTGATGATTCAGGAGATCCTTCCTGCCCACAGCCATCAGCATCTACAACGGCTCTTTGAAGAAACCTGCATAATGAGCTACAACAACATTTAATTTCCCTTTGGCATTAAAAAAGTATTTTTGAATTTGAATTGAATTGAATGTGAGTAAAACAAATTTTATCACAACACTCTGTCACTTTGTAAAATCAGCCTAAAATAAATAGTTCTCATTGAGACTGCGATCCCAAAATGCCGCCCCTTTTGCAGTTCTCTAACAGAGAAAAAGGAGAGAAACTAAAGTCTTCAAGTTTTTCAGAGTCCCAGTTATTTTAAACTATGTAAATATTACTCAGACTCTATATTTGGGTACGTTCAGGTAAGAAGCTGTTTTCTTTTACCAAAAGACATAGCTCTGTCTTACATGACATGTTCACTTGTCTTTACCATTTTGCAGAGTCGCTAAGAGAAATGGGCACATCATAATTGTCTGGTAAGTAAAAAAATATTAGATTTCTTTTCTAATTTGATATGAAGCACAGCGATTCAAATAATTACAGCTAAGCAGTGTTTTTGTCTCTAAATCTATTATTACTACATAGAGTCAAAAGATTGGTCTAAAAACAAAATGTACCTATTGTAAAATGTTTTTCTTCTCAACACCAGTTTCGAGTGCACCTTAGCTGCTGAACACTCCATAATAATGATCCAATCACCCAACATTGAACATAAAACTTGTTTCTACACTTGCTTTTATTTATAGTCGAACGTCAAACACCATCATCAGTTTCGGGGATTAAAAACATCATTAATTAGATGAAATTATATTTTATTATCATAATAATACATAACTAACTGTTATCATTTCAAATGCTATCACTGTTTAGTGTAAATGAGACAATACTGCCTATCCTTTAATGTAATCCCAGTGGAAACAACTTTCTGTATGTCTGCCAAGTTTTGTTTCCATGTGGAAATTATTGCTCTGCTAAATGAAGCAATGTGAGCCGTAGACTAAATATTTACCTGCAGCAGACAATAGAAAGCGAAAGCACATTTCATTTGCTCCAAACTACAGACTGCAAATTGGCTCAATGCAAGCTTTGCAGATTAAGCTTCAAAATTTTACTTTGAAAACGTGGTTTTGATACTGACACCTCAAAAGCAAAACAAAAAAACAAACCCTTTGTGGAAATAGAAGTTTTATGCTCATCAGAAGTTTCAAAATAAATTTTTGCCCAAATATGACCTTCCTAACCTAGTAGCCCCACTGCAGATCAGTAATCTCACACCGGAATATTTGCTGCTCTATTTAGTAAGGTTTTTAGTGAGGTTTGGAGATTTGTTTGACCTCCCTCATCATCCTCTTTTATGTGTGTGGTCCTTGTCCAGCCTTGTTTGTCACATTTCCAGCTGTTATATGCTTTTTACTTTAACCGTGGATATAGACAGGTAGGTGCTTCCTTGTACCCATCTGATATTGTTGAACATGTTTTTTCCTATTGTAAAGAGTGGCTAAAAGAAAATGGCCTCTGTGTCATGTAAGTTATATTACCCATGGGATCAGGAAGACATGGATGATTATTAGCAAGATCTGGTAGCCCAGAGATTTTTGAAAAACACAATTATTTTTTAGATTTATTTTCACCAGTGAGTAATGTAGTCCAACTAAATGTCAAATTTTTCAATTTTTTTCTGCAATAAAGGGTTAATTGATATAAAGGTTTGTAACACATCTAGGTAGATTTACCTGCAACCAAATGGAGAGTCCAGAATCGAACATGTGCTAACTGAGAGGACAAAAAACATAAAACAGGAGCCATAATGATACAAGGGCAGATGCATCAGTCTGGTGCCTCTATGCATGTTTCCTCACACACTGAACTGCAACATGCTTTAAAGGAATAAAAAGTCTAATCAAAGGAATCCTGAGTGTTGGACCTCTGTTTCCAACAAAGATAACATTGACTACATCGATGTAATGATTAGCTTAACCTTCATTCAAGCTGAGTCAATGTCAAAGGAACGCGTCAAGTGGAAAATGGAGAGAAAGTTTTATTTTATGAAAAGAAAAGAGTTTCTTATACATTGAAAATAAATCATTTAAGAATTCTTTGGTGTGAAATATGTTTCTGTAAAGATGAATAAATGCATTTACTTGATGTGGGAAGGTACATGTAGAGGGGCTCCAGGAAATAAGGTTAGGAATTACTGAAATAAAACAAGATTAACTATTGAAAGTGCACAATGCTAGGATTATTTCAGCTTCAAAAGAAAAGCTATTTGAATCAGACTGATTGCTGTGGGTCACTACACAGACAGTAGCTTGTTAAAGCATACACAGCCCTAGAACTTTTTCACATCTTGTTACGTTACAACCATAAACTTCAGTTCAACAATAAAGCTACAAGAAGTGCCCTTTTCAGTTTGCCACAAACCATGTAGGTGACAAAATGTAGAAACATTTCTTTGGTCAGATTAAATCAAAACTGAACTTTTGGGTCTACACGCAAAACACTAAAATAACCTAAATGTGTCTTTCCTACCATAAAGCAAGGTGATGGCATCATAATGCTGTGGGGAGACTTAATGGAGGTAAATTAAGGGCAATACTAAAATAATAACTGTTAGATGCTGCAAAAAAAGGGTCTGGAGCAGAGGTTCACTTTCCTGCAGTACAAAATACAGCCAGAGCTATAGTAGAAGGGGTAACATAAAAGCATACTCATGCGTTTCAATGGCCCAGTCAACGTTCAAACATAAATTCAGTTTTTTGAAAAGAAAATTTTGACATGGACAGTTGTTGACGCTTTAGAACCACCAGGTGGTTCTTCAGTATATCAACACTCGGGGGCTGAATAAAGTTATTTGTACAATGTTTTGTAAACCATGTATCGCTTTCATATGTATGGTATTGATACTTTTGGAAGGCACTGTGGATAAACCCAGTAAAATCTTGGTATGTTTAATAGATGCAACTCCAGAAATTGGAACAAATTTGTGACAGATTGCTGCTAACAAAGAGCCTGATATCTGTATGTCACTTAGACAAGCCCCTTAGGTCCTTCATAGCGCTTTGTCTATCTCTCCCATTTAAAGGTTGAGGTTTGCATCCAGCCAGCATGCCACCTCCAGTCCCTTTCCCTCCAGTAATCCTGCATCTAATAAGATAGGATTAACCTCTGTTACCAGAGCTTACAGGAGTGCTCTCCTCCAGAGAGTGCAACAGAGTGAGATATGGAGGTCAGCAGCTAGGTGAAGGGAGGCTGAAGTTTAAAAGATGGGAAAGTTATTAGATGAGGACTGTATTATTGCGAGGCTGCGAGCCAATGAGATGGAGAGAATGAGGCAGGCTATGGGGAAAAAAAGAGGGAGAAATAATGGGGAGAACACCTCAACGAGTTGTCTGTTTGTCAGATCATAAAGTCCTGCACCGGTACAATGTGACACCTCATTAACAGCAAACTCGAGCTGTCACCGAAACGGCTAGCACAAGCAACAGTTGCTCAGGGCTACACCCGATTCACAGAACACCAAACTGCATGTGGACCCCATGCATCAAATCAAAGCAAACAGCCTAAACGTGCCCTGATCGGAGCCTCCTCACCAACCAGGGGCAGCCGCTTCACAGCAAGGACCGCGGGGGAGGCCGGCGTTTCACATTGAGCGATCACTAACAGTGGCAAGGGGAGAGCGGGGGTAATGATCTATAAAAAAAAAAAAAGAAGGCCTCAGCGGTGGGGATGTGAGAAGCGAGTATACGATGCAAATCCCCAACTAGGAAGCTTTGGTCCAGCCATGCCGGTTCTTCCAATGACCGAAAGATGTCGAAGTGGGTTACAGTAAGGTCAGCCATCGGTGCACCCAGAGTAATTTGTTCATGTCATGTCCGCTCATGTTTTTCTCCTCAGACTGCGATATAACTGAGACGTACGCCTCAGGTGTCCACGTTTTGCTCCAGCCGGAGATGCAAGAAGGGCGGCAGAGGGAGGAGAAAAAAAAAGCAGAGAGGCAGAATTGATTTATTTGAAAAGCTTTTTTACCCCACCCCACCACCTCCATTGTGACCCTAATACGATTTTGGTCACGGCTGTCAGTGAGTCACCGAAAGGCACTTAGCTTCCTCATCTCTTCTGTTCCCCCGGAACACTCCTCATCTTTTTCTGTGCCCCCTTTCGGATGCCAAAGACACTTAAAAAACACTCATATTTTTATTAAAAAGGCCACTTCAGAGATATTTCTGCATGAGTAAAAAGGGTTTTGTCCTCGTTTCAACAAAACAGGTCTTTGAGAACTAATTTCATAAAGTTTATGTAGCAGACGATTCTTTATATACTCTCGCACTCAAATATTTCATAAAATGTTAAAAAATATTTCATTTCAGTGTTTCAGAAATCCTATGGCATGCAAAGAGCTGTGGTTTAATTCTAGGAACCAAAAATACTTGAAAATGATGAAGATACATCTCTGTAATGATAACAGATTGAGATCAAGGTTAATCACTCACTGCTTCATCATTACTCATAATTAAATTTAAAACACTTAATATTGTTAAGGAAAAATTAGCTGAACAGCATATTTTGAGCACTGAGTGGTCATTATGTAAATTCAGACTGGTTGGATTTCGAGTAGCTGTAGCCTTTACTTGAACTTGCTATTTTACAAACTATTGCAGACTGCTCCCTAATGCAAGACAATATGTCATCCTGCTTCTGCAGTGAGGAGGCCAGATGGGTACTGCTCCAAGCCTGAGAATGTCAGCTGCACTTTTGCTAGAGAGGAAGGATAACCTGCTGTGATTACAGTATCAATTCTTTAGAGCCAAAACCAACTAGGTTGAGACTTGATAATGTTTCAGCTTATGATTGGTGAAGGATGAATAACAATATCTTGCTCAAACTGGTGCAAATAGGAACCTGTTTTGTCAACTCAAAAGCTCTAGTTTGCAATCTAGAAGCAGTTTCTGAAACTTCTGAAGCCGCTTCCTAGTTCATGCTTGACTTTTCTCACTGTTAGTGCATGCACAAAATCTGTCAACATTCTTTACCAGTTTGTGACCGTATATACAATATATGCTCACTGGTGACTTTATTAGGTACACTTGTTCAATTGCTTGTTAACACAAATAGCGAATCAGTTCATCACATAGAAGCAACTCCATGCATTTAGGCCTCTAAAAGTAAAGGGGAAGGATTTACTATAGTGAAGGTTTGCCTCAGAAAGGGGAAGAAGAGACTTTTACTTAACTTTGAATGTGACATGGTTGTTGATGCCAGACAGGATGAACTGAGTATTGTACTATGTGTAGAAACTTATGACCAACTTAGATTTTTACAGAAAACCGTCTCTCTGATTTAAAGAGGATGGTCCAAAAGAGAAAAATTTTAAAATGTACTTTTGTTGACAAAAATGTCTTGTTTTTGTCAAAGAAGAACGATCTGCCTAGTTTCATATATGAGTAAGGCAACCATAGCTTTAATAATCACTCATTGTAACCAAGCAAAATTCCATCTCTGAATGCACAACGCATTGACCCTTAGAGCAGCAGTAAAGCAAAAGTAAGTAAAAGTTTATTTGTATAACATGTTTTCACGGAGGTTACAAAGTGCCTCTGAAGAGGGGTGGCGATAACCCCTGACCCCTAACCCTATACATAATTTTGGGCTCAACTGTAGTTAGGAACCATTACTCTAACTGGAAAGTTGCACTTCAGATTTAGTGTGGTCTGCTTCCTACTAAAGATCCTTAGATGCCAACCTTGTCATGTGAGCGGCAGCTGTATGGATTTTCATTTGAATAATTAATGTTTCCCAATTTCACACTAATGGTTGAGAGGTATCAGAATGGTATCATTAGCCACTAATAGAGATTCATGGCAAAACGGCAGCAATATTTTCTGCAGCACCCTCCCCTCACAGACACCCCAGTTCTTTCCTCCATCTCAAAGAATGAGCTGTAGAGTGAAATCCTACCCCCCTGCCTCTTTAACTTCATCCCATCAGCTTTTTAATTAATGACACAGATTACAGGGCTTTGAATAGCATGTGCCTAAGGATGGAGGAGGACACAGCGGGCCGCCATATCTCTTCTTCTGTATTCACACTCATTTTATCCCTCCCTCCCCTATCATCTCCCTCGGTCGGCACTCGCGTCTCCCAAACCATCATTACAGGTTCCATTTCTCAACAGTCCTTTTTTTCTTTCAACCACTTGCTCTCTTTGTGCTACCTTCAGACTGTCAAGTTCTGCCATTTTGGGTTCTGGTTTGTGTTTTTGTTCTGTGGGGTTTTGATTTCTTTGAGTTTATTTTTCTTATTTATTCCTGAATTCTTGTGTTCTTGTGTGTGCTTTATTTCAGCATCGTTAGGGTTTGTTTACTTTTCAGTAAGGTCTTCCTCTATGTCTTCAAGTTACCTTGTTAGTTCTTATTTTCTAGGTTCTTATATCTTAGGTTGTTATAGTTTTCTTAGTTCGGTTTCCCTGAGTTTGTTATTTAGTCCCTTCTCCCATGGTTCAGTTTTGTATCAGTTCACCTGTTCCTCAGCCTCCCTGCATACCCGGTCCACACCTGTCTCTAATTCCTGCTGATTGCCTTGCCTCTCATTCCTTTGTTCCACATTCACTTCTGTCAGTTTAAAAGCTCAGTGTTTCCCATTACTGGTCGCTGGTTCCTCCCGTTCACTACCCTCTTGTGTTTTCTGCTGGCTTTATGTTTCCTCGTGGGAGAACTCATGTAAGTTTTCGAATCTATTCATGTAAAGCTTTAAGGAACCTCTGATTAAAGAAGCTTGCTCTTATCATGCTGCTGCCCAGTGCTTGTCTGCATTTTGGTCCTCTACAGCCACAGACCATGACACAGACACTTATTCAATCTTCCTTCCATAGTCTCTTCTTTCTGTCTGTGGAACCTCCTGTGGGGAAAGATCTTATAACCTTGACAATGCAGGTTGCTTTCAGTATGCAAGCACCTCCTCATCCTGTGAGATTGTATGTTTGCGTTCATCTTGCTTTGAAGGACGCCTGCAGGAACTAGACGTTAGCTGAGCTTGCGTAAAACCAGATAGGGACTGACTGGCAGAGGGTAAGACAACATGTGGAGTCCAAGAGCAACAAAATAAAAAATGTTTTAGTCGAACATAGCAACAGCTGGAGGAATGATAACTTAACTAGAGCATCTAAAATAAGGCTCAACTTTTAAAGACCTTGAAACTAGAAAGGGCGTTATGGAGAAAATGCCTCACAGTGCATTGCAAAATTGCTCATACCCCTTGAACTTCTTCCTGTTTTCACGTATGGTATTTTACTGGACTTTTATGACAACACAAAGAACTGCAAAACTGTAAATCCAAAGTGAAATGATACATGGCTTTCAATATTTTTTACAAATGATAATCTAAAATGTGTGGCCTGCAACTGCATTCACCAACCTGACTATAAACTTTGTAAAACCATCTTTCAGTAGTATTACCGCTTACTTACAGTTGCAAAAAGATACTGATGTTTTTTCCCATTCTGCTTAGCAAAACAACACAGGTTCAGTCAGACTGGATAGAGAGCATATTCAAACAGCTATTTTCAAGTTTGGTAACCAACTCTCAAAGAGAGGACTTTGACTAGGTCATTCTACTTTGATTTAAACCAGGAGTGTGCCACGCCAGTGTCCTGGATGTTTTAGATGTTCCTCAGGTTTAACACATATAAATGTTTCATTACAAGGCCTCTCCAGAACTTGATGACATGCTGAGGAGGTAATTCTAATATTATTTCACATCTAAAACATGCAGTACACTGGTTGTTAAGGACGGACTTGGCCACCCTTGATTTAAACCATCCCATTATAGCTCTGGCTGTATGTTTAGGGTTGTTTTCCTCCTGAAAGGTGAACGTCCGCCACAGCCTGAAATTCTTTGCAGATTTCAACAGGTTTTTCTTTCAGGATTATCCTGTTATTAGCCCCATCTATCAGTCTATCAATTCTGACCAAAATCCTTGTCCCTGCTGAAAACAGGCATCACCTCTAAATAATGCTGCCACCACCTTAATTTATGGTGCGAATTCTGTGTTTAGAGTGTTTTCTGTGACACAGTATTTTTCATGTAGATCAGAAAGTTAAATGTTGGTCTCAACTCACCAGAGCATCTTCTTCAACATGTCTGCTGTGTCCCTTACATGAATTGTGACAAACTGAAAATGGTATTTCTTGTGGCTTTCTTTCAAAAATTGTTATTGCCGCGCTTCCTAGTTGTCCAGTTGACAGATTCTCCAGCCTGAGCCGTAGATCTCTACAGCTCCTCTAGTATTACCAAGGGCCTCTTGGCTGCTTCTGTGATTACAGCTCTCCTTGCCCAGCCTGTCAGTTTAGGAGGATGGAGATTTTTTAAATGATGGATTTCACAGCTCTTTGTGAGATGATCAAACCTTGGGATATTGTTTTATAACCTAACCTCACTTTAAACTTATCCACAACTATTTCCCTGACCTGTCTGCTGTGTTCCTTGATCGTCATGATGCTGTTTGTTCACTAATGTTCTCTAACAAATCTCTGAGTCCCTCACAAAATAGCTGGAATTTGTACAGAGATTTAATTACACATATCTTCTCTATTATACCTTCTGTAGGCAAATGGTTGTATTGAATTTTATTGAAGGGCATCAGAATAAATCAGCCTTTTATTTCACACACTTTTCTGCAAAAATTTTGCTTAAAGAAAAAAACTCAGCCTCTACCTTATATTTCATCATTTTTGACAACTTTCTGGACGCAAACTGTTTGGAAACGAATTGTTTCACTTTTAGGTCAGCACCATTTGCAAAATCGAGCCACCACAGTTTCTTTATCCAGGCTGCCTGATAAACACTGAACAGTCAGAGCGCCCCATTCGATGCCATGCATATATGCACTAATTCAACCTTGTCTTCCTATTTTGTAAAAAAATAGCATATATACATATTTCCAAACAAACTTTTTTTTCTCCCATTTTAAATTCTGCTTCTTTATGTTCATCAGTCACATAAAATCCCAACAAAAAACATCTGCGGTTGTAATGTGGCAACGGTCCGGTGGTATGAATACCTTTTCATGTCAAGTTTGGAGGATGGAAAATATAAAATAAATTAAATAAAAGAAAGACAAGTGAATAATAAAGGAGCTATGATTCACAGG
This sequence comes from Crenichthys baileyi, assembly GCA_036173005.1. Lineage (NCBI taxonomy): Eukaryota > Metazoa > Chordata > Actinopteri > Cyprinodontiformes > Goodeidae > Crenichthys > Crenichthys baileyi. Next base: position 86,447 of record JAHHUM010002213.1, read on the forward strand.
GTGATCATTAAAAGAAAACCCCAGAGGAGACCAGTCTCTAATTAGTGCTGTATCCTCGACACTTGGCGCTTTCAGAGGCAAGATCCTGAGTGTGTTTGTCGCCCGTGGAGAAAAACACAAAGAAAAAAGCTTTCCTCACAATGTATTAAATCCCATTATTTATAGACATTTATATAGCTTGTACGCCATTTGTTCAGATTTTAGTCCATGCAAGGAAAAAAAAAAGGGCGTAATCTGTATTTAGATTATTAGCAAATACTGGAGCAGCTGCTAGAAAATCAAGACCTGATAGATTACAGCAGTTTATTTAGCTATTAGTGGGAGAGAACATTTTCTGTGTGTCCGGGTTCACCCCTTTATCACGGCTATTTATCCACATTGGTAATCACTGCCTAACCATGCAATTGCACCACCTCTCAACAGGGACATTCTTTTTTCTTTTCTGTTGGAGGACTGTAAATCCCACCTGGTCCTTACTGCGACTGCACAGCATTTCTCATTGCATAAAAATTATGTTTTAATCTAATCCATACTATCCTTTTTAAATTATTTAAAGGCAGAGAGTAAAGATTAATGTTCATTTCCTGATTGTTAGATGCATCTACATGCGACATTTATTTATTCATTCATTCAGTTAGTTACATGGTTCCATCCATCCATCCATCCATCTATCCAACCATCTATTCATGTTTTAAACAATTTAGTTAAGGCTGTTTGCCCGGTTGCTATGAGAGCAGCCTCTGGTACCCGCAGTAAGGAAAGTTTTGTGAGCCCGCTGGACAGCTGAGGTTCATGGAAACATTATTTGGGAGAAGGCCAAACTATCAGGACAGTAACTGTTTTTTTTGTGTTTTTTTTTTTTTTTTTTTTTTCCCAGAAGATGCGAAATCAAAACAACTGTTGTTTCATATGGTGATAACCTCGCAAATCAAATAATAACTTGGCCGTGTGCTACCAGTATCCTCCGTTTAATAAATCATTGAAATTAATGTGCATGGTCATTTGAATATAGAAAGCCTACACTGATATAATTTCATACCAAAATGCCATTTGGATCTAATAGATCACTCTTTGAACTTATTTTCTCCCACAGTGGCAGGCTCTTGGTTTGGTTGTGTGCTTTCTGCTTTGTTAATATGTCTCTTTGCCTATTGGTATCTACTTTATGTTAAACTTAATGGTTCCTTAGTGGAACTGTTTCATTAAATATCAAAAAGATCCATTACAAAATATAAATATGTCTTGCTTTTGACATAATGTAGCTGCAAATTTTTGGAATTATGTTAGGAACTGATCAAAAAAAAAAGATGCAACAAGTTTTTTTTTTATAAGGGCATCTGGACAAACTTTATATTTTACAGTTACACCAAACTAAATCACTAAAATCTATACAATACATAGTATTTTCCTTACAAACTGTATTAGTTTGTAAAACCAATGCTATTTTATTACACTTTAGTTGCTTTCTGCTTTACCAGACCTGTCTGATTTATAGCACAAAAAAGATTTTCCTTTTGAGAAGTCCTGCAGATGTCAATAGTAAACAGAATATTTGCTCCCTGCATATTTGCACCCTGCCACATTTATTCTGATGTTTCACACCTGCCTGATTAAAATCAGTGCCCCACCTTTTCAGAACACTGGCTGGCAAACATAGCCGTAGGTCACTGAACAGCAGACAGAAGCAGAACATTTAACCCTAAGAGTAGAATTTGAAATATAATAAATGGAAAATAACTAGCTAGGCATGGACAAATTTCCTGTATCAAGATAACAAGATTTTAAATTATGTCTTCAAAAACACTGACATTTTTCATCACACCCTTCCTACTGCTAAAGTCTTTTTAATGATCTAAGTTAATGGAGGTTTTTATCACTGTAGGGAGCATAGAGTGACAGAGCTCCCCCAAATGGAAATTAGCACTCTTGATCTGCTGGCCTAAAGAAGGGTTTTACCATTATTCAAAAGAAAGACATGATGCAAAAAAAAAAACATGGACAGTTTGCTGAGTATTTTAAAGGAGCACCATAAATCCCATTTACAAAATCAGGATTTCAGACAACATTTGGCAGTCTCTGAGTAGAATGTCTGTTAAGCAAGACTGCAGGTTGGCTATCAGAGCAGATAGCCCAACTAATAAACTAGCTAATGTCAGCATACTTGTGTTACTCTATAAATAGCAGAACAAAAAAGGTATAATCTGCAGAAGAATAGGCACTTAAAACTACAAATAAATGCAGCTGTTGTTTATTCAACAATATAGTTTGCTATAGACTATTTATCAGAATAGAATAGAATATTCCTTTGCTTGTCCCAAAATCTGAGAAATTCAGAATAACAGAAAATAATAAAATTTTTATACCTGTAATATGCAGTGCTTAAATAACAACAAATAGATCATATATTGTGTCTTTGTTTGAACTGTTGTACATGCAGCGAAACCATGAAATCATGCTCTATACCATTGCTTCTTGAATTAGAAAGCCACTGATGATTGTGGTGTATCACCCAGACACTGGAAATAAAAGAAGGGAGGGTTTTATCTACCAAAAGTAGTTTCTTCTGTATTAGTAAGAACAACTGTATTTATTACTGGAAAAAGGTCACAATATCCATGGCGGTAATTGTAGAACGCATCAAACTAAATCAATGACTGGTGATTTTCTAAAGAGAATTGTAGTTTATGATCAGATGTCATCATTCAGCTTTCTAATAAAACTCAAAATATTGGCTTGTGTTGATGAATTATTTAAATATCTCCTGCAATTTGTGGAACATTTAGTTGCTGTTTTATGCGTTTATAACGTTTTTTTATCAAGCCCACCTTCAATCAAATTGGTGATTGACACATTATGATGGCAACAAAGATTATGATGATTATTGCTCAGTCATATGAAAATATCCAGTTCTGTTTTAAGAAATGTTTACCTATAAATCTTTTTTAGATCATTCTTATACTTATATGTTTTGTTTAAATGTATCTCTGGGGAGAAAAGTGATTTAACTGCACTACAATTCAGCTTGTTTTACTCAAAAAATATAAAAAATGTGTTTTCCAGCAAGGAAAAAGTTAGGACACCCTACCAACTGATAAGTGTTAATCCTTTTGGCTGATATAGCTTTAACAAGAGGCTTCTTGTAGCATCTAACAGCTGTTGACATCCTCACTTTAATTTCTGAGATGTTCAAGGGGTTTCTTCAATGTACAGTCTGTTTAAGATCAGTTGAGATCACTTTATTATGGTCATAATCTTTGGGACTTAATTTCTGCTTTAGGTTGCAGTCTTTAGTTATGGTTCTCTAGATCTTAGTTCTATTTTTTTTCTAAATCTGGTCCATTAGCTCTGTTTATTTATTTTACATTTCCTTTTGCACCTTTTTTTGAATTTGCCACCTTTTGGTTTTAATTTTGACTTATTCTTATGTTAGTTTGTGGCCTGTTTGTGCTATGTACTCTATTCTGGTTTATGTGTCTTTGTTTCCCTGGATCTCTCTGTTTTCAGTCAGCCATTTCTCCCAATACCTCAGTTTAACTTCAGTTACTTGCCTTTCCTCACAGCTGCATGCTGTCTCTAACCAACCATCTGTCCCTTGTCCATTAATCACACTCCCCAGTATTTAAGTCTCTTAGTTTTTGTCATTCTTTGCTGGATTCTACTGTTGCTCTTTCCCCGCATCCTGTGCGATTTTTATTTTTTTCCGTAAACCTTCTCTGAGCCATATTCATATTGCTTTGTCCTGCTGCAATTTGGGTCCTCAAAAAACAACAATAGCATCTCAATGAGATCAAGATCTGGGATTTGACTAGGCCCAGGACCTTTCCATTTCTTAATTCTCAGTCAGTCCACTGGAATATTTTGAATGGTTTTCAAATACATTTTACAGAAATAGATTTTCTGCGCTTTTTATTCTTTATTAAGTGTACTTACATTTTTCAGAATTGTTTAAATTTTATAA
>JAHHUM010002214.1:0-89060 GCA_036173005.1 Crenichthys baileyi
GCTCGCACCAACCCATCATTCTGGGGGGGCAGAGGCTCTGCTTGGCGAACAGGTTGTTTAATGATCCCCATGTTTCCTTCATGTACCATTGGTGTTTGAAAAAGACGGAAGAGCAGGCAGGTGCTGATTACAGAGACGTTTGCACAGCAGTCTGGACTTAACTAGTGGGTTTTCTATTAGGTGAATCAAGCCTCTCCCAGACATTTTTAAGCAAGGTCTGTGGCTAACCTCATCTGCATCAGTGCTATGTTTGAAATGACCAAGGTGGACATGATGGGTGGACATTGACTCAGTCAGTAGAGGATTTTGTCACATTGCCCTGTTAGCAAGTATGTCTGAAGTAAGGGGCAGCACAGGCACTGCTCCATTATAACCAACGGTGCTTTTGTCAGTCCAGAGTTCCTGCAATGCTAGCACTATTTGTATAAGCTCAAATATTCATGGAAGATGGTCGTTTTGATTGTGTGAACCAACATAGTCATAATACTGAAACATAGTATGAATTGAATTCATGCCTCAGTATCTGCTCTCTCATTTGCCTATCTGAAGAAACGTCTATGACGTAAATTTCATCATCTGTACCTGCCCAACAGGGTCTGCCAGGACTCTCAATGGACCCTGGCTGTGCAAGCTGATGGCAACAATAAAACAGCCATTAAAAGACTGGCACCAGACAGACAGTCAATGAATAAAACATTGACTCAGATTACAAGCAGAAGAAGAAAAAGAAACACGAAAAAAGACATTTGTGGGGACATTTGCTTTTTAGACTAGTTTAGGTAATTTGTATTTTAGAGACAATGACTTAACATCTGCGCTTATATCAACGTGAGAAAACACTTCATAATTTCCTTTTCTCATCTTAGTACACAGTTAAGACTTCCCAGCATTATGAGCTGCATAACCAAAACAAATAAGAATATGACTGCATGTGAGGCCAAAGTAGTGTGTGTTTGTGGATCTGGAAACCTTAACCCCTTTTATACTTTTGTCCCGATTGTCTACTAATGATTCCAGTCCTAATGCAGCCAAATTGCAGTTATTGCATATTCCATGCATACCAAGGCTTATATAGGAAGCACTTTACTGCCCTCTAGCAGTCAGAGTGTCAGCGACATTAAGTTGTGATTTTTACGGTATTACGCTGTATTTGAAATTAGTTGATCTTGGACCACAATGGATTGCATAGAAACTAATGTCATAATTTCAAAATCCTTTTAATCAAAAGAAGCATCGCTAAAAACAAATCTGTATAATTGGAAATGGAAATTTTGTGTAATTAATATTATACCCAGTTAAGCATAATGTCACTAATTTGCATTTTACCTAAACCAATATCTATTGTTTGTGCATGTAACATGTTCTCTGTAAGTAATGACCATAAACTAAAATGTTTGCCGGTTGGGAACTACGTGTAAAATAAATGTTCAAACTGTTTACTGATGCACCAAATACAAAGTGTTTACTTATCCATATTTATGGATGCAAATGAACCCAAATGGTAGCACTAAATAAGGGGGGTCATGTGTAAAAGATGATCTGATGCCAGCTCAGGTCAGGAGACCTCCAGAGCCTTTCTGTGCCTGTCGCCATGGCTACCCGGAGGACTCCATTTGCAGAGAAACAGTCAGCAGGGTGAATCGCTCCAGTACCTTCAATTAGCAACCCATTATCATTCATGAGTTTGTTTGTGCAAAGCTGTGAGATTGAATTCCTGTTAGCCCTTTCTCCCTGCACTCGCCCAGCTGATATAACGGTAAAAGATGCGGTGGATTTTGCTGCAGCAGCCCTCCGTTGAGTTCCAGCCCTGCTGCTGTGCTCTGTTGAGCTGATTTCTTCTCCGCTGAGGCCCGGCTCATCCAGCTGTCTCCCTAGTACGATGTCAGTTGTACTTGCAAGACATGAAAAGGTAATAAATTAGCAAAGGGGCTCATTGAAAGAAGCGTGGTGTTGAGTTTTAACCTAGACATACCTCTGAGATGAGCTTTTGAGAGTAGCCATTTTGCATATAGATTTGAGAACTATGTATTTTATTCAACAATATAGCGCTGCCAGTGTCATTGCACATTTAATGGCAGAAATAACATCTTGCCGCCTTCTAAATCTGTACGATAACCAGAAAAACAGCAGACATGCACAGCAGATGTTATGCATTCACTTCTCATCTTGCATTGCCAGTAGGCAGAATGTCCATTGTTATGATCACAACACTAACTGTTCTCTCTTGTTCAACAACAACATATTTCCCTTGCTGCAACACAATTAAACAAAGTTCTGTAATTTTAGCTGCTTTGAGTGCTGTTTCTGCCCTCCTTCCTGTTTCATATGATATAATCCTATTGACCCCAGTGGCACCAGACCCTCCATATCAAGTTATCATATTTACGCAACCGCTAAGCTCCTGAGCTATTTCACAACACTGTCGCTGTGCACAGACGAGGATTGCTGTGGACATTCTCAATTTATTGTTGAAAATTGAGTTGCAAGCAACAAGAGAGAACCCGAGAAAGAGGAATGGGAGGAGCAGACTGAGTAAGACAGAGAGAGGAAGAGGGAGAAAAGAAAAAGTGAGCCCTGTATATTTTATTCAGTGGCAGCAGAGTACAATTCATAATAAGGCCAGACTGATTCACAGTTTTAATTAAAAAGTAGCCTTATAGTGCCGGTGGTAACATCTTGATTTATGTAGACCCAACCACAGGCTTCCATCACCACAGAGAGTGAGTTCACTGTAGAAGAGGGTGGGTAGGGTGAGGAGCAGAGGGGGTGCTCACACTCATAGGGAGGAGAGGCATCTCATTCCTCGCAACAAGGTGGTAGGCTCTGTTGGTATCTCTGTGTGAGAGAGTCAGACTGGGTATGTACATTTCTGTCTGTGTATGACCTGAATGATACTACTGACTTTAACTGCTATTGAATAATGAAATGGTTTTCTTACATTCTTGTTTGGTAAAATTTAAATGTTTCAGATCATCAAGCTAATTTTAATATCGGGCCAATATAACTTGAGTTATCCTTCTCTGATAAAAGCATTTTTTTAAATAATTAATTTCATTTAATAAAAAAAAATCTATTCAAACCAATCTGGCCCAATGCAAGAAAATAACTGCCTTCCTTGTTGAATCAGGAGTTAACTGTGGTTAGCCACATTTATTGGTTCAATTGCACTAGCTACACCCAGGCTTGGTTACTGCAAGACCTTTTGAATCAAGAAATCGCTCAATCGAACCTGTCTGACAACATGAAAGAGACTTCCAAAAGCAACACATTGTGCACCAATCTAAAGAAATTTAAGAGCAGACAGAGAAACCAACCATTGGCATCTCTCTGTCTGGAAAGGGTTATACTCTTTGAGATTTTGGGACTCCAGATAACTACTGTGAGTGCCATTATCTGCACAAGAGAAAAATATCGAAAAGTTGTGAATCTTTCCAGGGGCTACTGGCCTAGCAAAATTACTCCAGTAGCTCCACTGACTAGCTCCATCATAGCCTTATAACATCATACCAGCAGTCAAAGATAGTGGTAGTAGTGTGATGATCTTGGGTTGCTTTGCTGCTTCAGAAACTGGACAATTGACTATGATTGATGGAACCATGAATTGTGCTTCATTAGCAGAAAACCCTGAAGGAAAATATCCAGTCATCAATGTATGACCTTAAGCTGAAGTGCACTTGAGTTATGCATCAGAACCAACCTGTCCACCTCCTAATGGCTGAAAAAACAAAATGTACATTCTCAAGTTACCTAATCTGGACTTCAATTCAGTTAAGTCCAAATCTGCATAAAGGACATTAAGTAATGTTGGGATCATCCATTTTGGTCGGACAGACCAACTAGGCTGTGCAGTTCGACATGCGCAGCTCAACAGGCATCGCAGCTCTGACATCACCCAGGATTATAAAACCCGTGGAAACCAAACTTTCGTTGCTATTTCCAGCATGTCTCATGGGACAACCCAACAGAGGCGCATATCTGGAGCGACAGAAACTCGCAGGCAAGTTTAACTTCTCCTCCACACGGCCATTCCCGGAAGAGCTTAAAAGCTGGAATTCTGTCTGATACAAGAAGGTCAGAGGATTCATATACCGATCGAGGACCCAGCCAACACTCCAGTGCAGGTGAAAAACCCACAGAGGTTTATTTCCAAGGAGACCCCTTGTTTTCGGTCGACTGCAACGGTTTCTCATATGTTCAGCAAGGTGCATGTTCATGTTTTTGTCCACCTGATCCCAAATCAACTTAGAGTTAGAAGTTGGACTTTTAAAAGTTTTCTATTCAAAGCTGCTGCTGTCTGGGCCTTGTGGCCTGACCACTCCTTTGTCCCAGTTTTATTACTGGAGTTTTTCCACCGAGTTCCCGCCTCAGAGTTTCATGACTCTTTGTTTGAGATTTGGGGCAATCAGCTGTTAGTGGCTAAGGGCGCAGCTCCACCATCTACCAGCTGATCGCCGCAATCGAGACATCAGCACACCAGGAGGTCTTCTCTTTCCAAATAAACTAAAATTGCACATTTTGTCCATAAAACTGCTGGTTTTATCTTCATAGACACTCAATATGCATATGTTTCGTTTTATTATTAGTTAGGTAATCATTTTGCTCTTTTTTTAGAATAGTGCTTGTTAGTTTGGTGAAGGTTTTTTTGGCCAGAATTGTAATTATATCAGGGCTATATGTTTCAATAAATGTTCACATACATAAAGAAAAGCCTTTGTGTTTATTTCATGCAAGAGTGATTTATCTGTCAAAATAAGGTCAAAGTTCCCCCACTGTTCAGTATAGCAGCTGATTAAACAGTGACATTTAGCGTGGTTTTGGTTAATAAGTATCAATTATTAATGATAAATAACTAATTGTAATTATTAAGTGCTTCGAGCCCATAATCACAACACCAGAGGACATCTCTGATTTCTATTTGTAAGTAATGATTTTTGGTTAAGAAAATTATTTTTCTGAATTATGTTTTTTTATTATAATTTTTGATAAATATTGATTAATCAATAAGCATAATCCTTACAGTAACATTATTACTGGGTCATTGCTGTGACGTGTGAATAGCACTTCTGTAAATTCTGCGGCAGTGGCAATTAAGTGAACAAATAGATGACTTCTCTAAGTTGTGATGCTCATGCCACAGACATCTGATTTAGCTGGTGATCAAGTTGTTCATGCTGCAGTATCAGCTGTGAAGGAAGCTAATGCTGGAGAGGTATTTACCTAAGGCAGCATGTCTTCCTACACCATTAAAACACAAGGCTGATCCACAATCGTGTGACAGGGGTGTGTTTTAGATGTGTATCTGCTCCAGCACACCTGATTTAAATGATTGCATTACCTCTTTAGCATGCAGTTAAGTGCTGCAGAAGCCTGTTAATAACCCATTTAAGTCAGGTGTGTCAAATTCCAGTCCCTAAGGGACAATGTCCTGCTTGTTGGAGATTTGTCCCTGTCCCAATTCAACTGATTTAGATCATGGAATTGCCTTCTAAAAATGTCATCAGGTCCTGCAAAAGCCTGTTAAGAACCCAATGATTTAGGTCACATGTGCGGAAGCAGGAGCAAATCTAAAGCATGTAGGACACTGGTCCTTGAGACCTTTTCCTTGTGATATTCTCTAATGTTTTTTTTGCAGCTTTCTACTTTTAGATCACATTTTATAGAGGTAGAAAACACTTTTTAAACATTTTGCCATGACTGCAGCTGATACAATGTCAGCACATTTAGTCATCAGATGTAATTGTCAAACGGCAGCAGCTTTGTTGTTACTAGCAAATAGTTTAAAATAATGTACTGTACCTAACTACATTACTACCAGTTCTCTACATAGCTTATGGTACTGGTCAGCTCAGAACAGGCAGGAATCCAGGAATAATGCTTGAAAACTACATTAAAGATCTACTTTACTAAGCTTATATTAATGACTTCCCATTGCTATATTACTTTCCAATTCAATACAATGGGAAAATCTGTTTGAATAGTGAAGTTGAAAAGACATCTTCAAAAATATTTATATTGGTGTCCAAATGTGGTTAAAAAGCTGTTTGGGTTAATTAATTAGGATAATCAAGGCTGACTTTAAAGACCGTTTCTTAAAGCTGAATGTGGTCAGGACCAATGGGCTAAAAGGTGTAGGTTGAACATATTTTTCCATCCTAAATAAAGACAAAGACTGGCCAACCTTAAATAGCCATAAAAAGATATCCTGTGTTTTGGAGGGTTGGTACACTCTGTAAGTTGCTGGTCTGCTTAGGGTGGCTGATATAGGATCTTTACATTTTTTGTGGAGATGCTAATGAAAATGTTGTCTGTAGTTCACTATCATAGAAAACCGAAATAGAAATGACACAGCCTATTGTTTAAATATATCATTAGGCAACTGATAAGCAGATATTTATCGTATGTATTGCTGAGGATGTTGTGGGGGAGTTGGACCCAAGCACAGAGACAACAACTTTAGTCTCATGTTGAGATGATAAATTATTTAATTAAGTCTTACAGAAACCAAGGAACAGGCACATAATGAAACTTTACAGTGTAGAATGGAATAATCTGGCAAGGAGAAAAAGTAACTGGCTGCCTTTTAAAAACTCAGAAGGTGGATGTGTAGGAGTATGAGAACCAGATATGACTAATTAGGAGAATGCAGAGAAATAAACAGAGGGAATAAAACAGAACACAAAAGGATCTTATCAACCGCAAGCTTAAAACTAACAAACACATAGGATTCTTAACCAATTCACAAAGAGCAGAACACAAGAAACGCAACACAAAGGGATACACTGTGTATGGGACACCCTTAGTGAAAGCACAAAGTACAAAACTAAGTGAGAACCAAATGAATAAAGACTTGTGGATTACTAGCCATTTCTTTCAGCAAGCACTCATACACTGCCAGTGTTCACAGCATAACCATGTCTGTGAAAAGCCAAAAACAATTTACAAAGATTTCATGTGGTCAGTGACCATTACTTGTCAAGATAGCATCAGATTTAAAGCACGTTAAATTACTGTTTGACAAGGATAGAGACAAACCAATAGAGAGGTATGGAATATCCCCAATTTAAAAAAGAAAACTAGTTTATTAATAATTAACATTTCCAAGTGCATTTTGTAAACTTATTTTGATTAGCTATTTGTATAAATTAATGTTTCTTGAAATATCCATGGCTTTTAATAATGCTTACAAAGCAAATCCAGGATAAGAGTTGAAGCATTAAAAAACACAACGTCATGAACAAAGTAAGATGTATAAATGGATAGCATGAGAGGGCGTAGTAGGTAGACAGGTGATGGCAGAGATATTGGCTGCAGAATAAAAAGACTGTTGGAAAGAAGCCAGCACTGCAAATTTTATCAGGGCTGATGAAATTTGCTTTCGTCTGACAGCAATGTTACGTTTATGTCAGGCCCTCCATTTAAATCACCACTGAAACTGAATCCCTTGATATGGACGGTTTTTAATTAAAAGGCAATGAGGAAGAAAGGAGAGATAAATGTAGGAAAGAAAAGTGGGAGAGATGGAACATTGCATGAGAGAAACGATAGAGAGAGCAGAGGAGTTCTGAAGTGAGATGGAAAGCAGGAAAGAAAAGAAAAGGATGGAAAGGGCGAGAGAGTGATTACATGAGCAAGATAAGTGGCAACTTTTTCTGCAGAGAAGTGAAAACAGAACGTCTCTGTCTCTGTGATTGTCCTTCTCCTGCACTTATTTTCAATGGCTTACAGGACGTTCACAGTGTGTGTACATGTGCTGCATGCGTCTTTGCCTCTGCGCTCTCTCTCATCCGTGGTCACTCACACAGATTGATTTTTTTAAGGGTTGGCTCTATCATAATCATGACAGAAACCACATGCAAAAACTGCTGAAACACACGCACACATGCACCACAGTGCACACTGACCCTCCTCCCACACACGTGCACGGGCAAACGGAAGACGGCTACATCAATCTGAATGATGCACACCCATACTGTGAAATAATCCATTTTATGTTTAAAGGCATACAAAGCCCGATGTTAGGTAATGAACACTGTCTATCAGCTTTAGCCAGTCAAGCATGTCCATACTGTCTCTTAGCACGCACAACTGATCTAACACCGTAGAAAAACCAAACCAGAAAAGCATCATATCAGAACTGCATAGCATGAAGCCCACTATCTACTGCTTTATATTATATTTCCAATATTTCCTTTGAAAAAATCTTTCTGGTATTATAGAATGGTGTGTAACTTTCTGTACTGATGTTAACTGATAGAACAAATAGAGTTTAGAAAAGATTACTTCCAGTTATCAGTTTTGTCAGAAATTGAGAAAAGAACAAATTTAAAGCTTTTGCAGTTTTTGCTTATTCTGACTCTTTATTGCATGAGTTTCATTCATCAAGAGGGTATGATCCAAGTATTTTTTTTATCTAACTGGTTGCTAGTGCCCACTCTTTCACAATCAGATAACACAGATAACCTTACAGACTGTTCCATGTAACACACACCATCTGGTTTGCTGATTGTTTTTCATGCAACCAGAAGTGCCACAAATGGGTACAACCTCTTTTTGTTAGGGCAAAACTTCATCTTCTATATTATCTCCCAAGCTTAGAACATACAAAGAAAAGGAACTTTGAACAGCTATGTTTTGCACAATTTCTCTAGATCGTCCAGTCCTGGGTCACCTCTTATACTCTCTTCTCTTAGGCTCCACATGAAAAATCATTTATTTTTGTGTTTTTTATGAACCCTGTCTCTTTTGATTTGTATATTGTTTAGGGATCATTATCCTGTTCAAAGACTCAGACATCAGATTTCTAAGGTGATGATGCAATGCAGTCAGAAAAGTTTCCCAGGGTCTTAGGAAGAGAAACAAGCCCTTGGCATCACAGATCCACCATATCTATATATATAGATAGGTGTATATAATATATATATATATATATATATATATATATATATATATATATATATATATATATATTATATATAATATATATATTTACACATTTGTATACAAATATACAAATTTTATGTCAGATTTACAATTTACAGCTCCACATCTTGAATTGTTACAAACAGAGTTGAGGTACCACAGATCACTTACTCACTGGAGACTCCTCAGTATTTAGTGCTCAAAAATACAGTCCAAATTTTTCAAATTTAGTCTGCAACTAAAATAGAAAGCAACTGGAAAAGTCATTTTTGTTGTGTCATACACTCACCCATCCATTGTCTAAATCCGCATCCTTACAGAGTCATTGGGGACTGGTGTCTATCTCCAGCAGACATTGGGCGAGAGGCTGGGTGCACTCTGGACAAGCCCCAAGTCCATCAAAGGGTAACACACAGACACACAGGACAGATAATCGAGAACCGGCAGACTCCAGTTACCCAGTTACCCTAACAAGCATCATGTTTTTAGGCTGTGGGAGGAAGACTGAGTACCTGGGGAGAAAACTGCATGTGACTTTAACCCAGGACTTTCTTGCTATCAGGAAACAGTGCAAACAACTACACAAACATGCAGCCTGTGTGGAAATTGTGGAATTTTTACCTTAGAAATGGGACAAAAAGTCTAGCATTATAATGGCATTACCTTTATGCCACTATAATGTACTTTTCCTGTTATGTCTCTTTTTCTTTTTTTTCATGTACAGCACTTTGAATTGTCTTGCTACTGAAATGTGCTATGTAAATAAACTTGCTTTGCCTTGCCTTACTAATTAGACGTTTCTACAAACTCTCACTAACTACTCAAAAGTAGAAATTTAAAAGAACACTTCAATTACAGTTATTTCAAATGAAAAGTTAGCTTTGCCGATATTTGTGGCACCAGTGATTTTGTTCGGTCACTGAATAAATGTACTTTTTTGTTTTTGTTTTTGTTTATTGTTTGTTTTTTTTATTTTCAGAATGAGATAAATTACCTGCACTAAAAGATACATTTATTTTAAGGCTTTAAACACATCTTTACAAGGGGCGCAAATAACTGTAGCTGACACTGTTATCATCATATCTCCCGGCCATGTGATGCTCTGTCATCGCTTTGCAAGTATCTACACTCAAATGTCCACACACACACACACTGTTACTTTTATTGTAGATGCAGAGGAATAGAGAAGGTGCTATCTCATGTCACCCTGCTGGTTTCCTTACTTTATAAAGGATATCAGACTCTTCGGCAGCAGTTACAGATTATGTCAAAGGGTGGTTTTGTCATGACTGACAATGTTATTCCAATGGGCCTGGACAGAAATGTATTATCCAAGTGTCAAACTAGATTTTGCCTTTTACAGACAGAAAGGTATCACGACCAGAGACAGAGAACCCAAATTCAGCCAAACACAAAGTGATAAGTAAAAGGGTTTATTCAGAAACTCAGGATCAGAGAGCAGAAGAGCAGCAGTCAGCTTCCAGGAACCACTGAGAACAGAGAGACTAGTTAGTGGCTGAGACTAGTTAGTGGCTGAATAAAGAGAGCCAGGCGGACTCAGGCTGAATAAACCAGTGGCTAGGCTGAGACATAAATCCAGGGACAGAAACGGGGTCGAATTCCAGGGCTAGAGGCGTCAGACAAGGGGCAGGCAGAGACATAAACCAGAGGCAGAAAACAGAGTCGAAAACCAAAATCCAATCCGTCAGACAAGGAGCAGGCAAGAGGGAATAATCCGTAAGGCAAGGCAAGGTCATGGAACGAGATCAGTCAGGAAGGTACGCTGGATAACTACTCACAAATGTTTTCGAAAATCTGGCACCGTCTGCCTGTCAGAGGGCTGTATATAACTGCAGCTCCACAGGTGTGTGGCATGACAGTGATTGCGCAGCAGCGCAGCAGCAGACAGGTGAAGCAGATGAGTTAATTGCATGAGTGAGAGCAGAGCAGGCAGACGGGCCAGAATCATAACAAAAGGTGCCATTTTTTTTTTTTGACATTGGTGGAAACATGATTCTTTTCAGCTTCTTTCTTCAAAACCACTTGTAGCACACCGTATTACAGTGCCTTGTGAAAGTATTCAGCCCCCTTGAACTTTTCAACCTCTTGCCACATCTCAGGCTTCAAACATAAAGATATAAAATTCTAATTTTTTGTGAAGAATCAACAACAAGTAGGACACAGTCATGAAGTGGAATTAAATTTATTGGATGTGTCAAACTTGTTTAACAAATAAAAAACTGAAAAGTGTAAATGCACCTGCTCTGTGATAGTCTCAGGGTTCTGTTCAAAGCGCAGAGAGCATCATAAAGACCAAGGAACACACCAGGCAGGTCCGAGATATTGTTGTGGAGAAGTTTAAAGATACTTTTTTTTAAAGATACTATGATATTTAGAAAATTGCTAATAGCTTTAGGACAACTTTCTCCACAGAAACCTGCATTGCTTGTACTTTTCATATTGATGGTGTATTGTAGTCATAAAACATATATTTATTGCCTCCTGAACTCACTCATTCATCTTTCTTCAGATATATCTTGACTCCCACCGCATTGTGACCAAAACTGCATCACATATTAGCAGTGCAGCCAAAGCCTTAGAAAGATAAATAGACATATATTGCGAGAGCCCTGAAGCAGAAACAGCTTGAATCTTGAGATAAGCTGTCAGTTTTCACTATTAATATGAATGTCCCAAAGACCTATACCAGCCTGGGACAATTTAAAGCAGATAATCCAGCCCCTACTTTTATCATAGATTAATTTAACAAAGCATACAAAATGACTCAGCGGCATGGTGCGTTCATCATGCAACTTTTCAGTAGTCTCTCCTGGGTTGGTCAGTGTTTTTTTATCTTTCTACAAAAACACACGCTCTCACACACACATTCTTAATAAGGTTGGTCCGGCTGTGTGAGCATGTTCTAATTATATCATCTTTTAAAGGTGGCACATTGTTGAGATGGGGTTTGATTTCACACCCAATCCACCTCTAGCCTTGCTTTTATTTACACCCCACCTCCCGCAAAACATCTCACACACCTACATGTAAATACACCTACTCCCACAGAGGACTCTACTGTCTAAAAGTAGTCTTGTACCCTCACCATCACCCTAATGAGTCACTCTGCTCAATATATGCCCTCCCATCATTCCTGACTGTCCAATCTGCCAACAACAGCTGATCTCATGGTAAATGAACTGGCAAGCTACTGTTTTGCATACCATCTGTATTAGAAACCTCCGTACAGGAAACTTTCTTTTCAGCCAAAACACGAAGACACCAAGTCAGATTATGTCCCTTGAAAATCAGATAAACAGCAGTCAGAATTGTATTAAGATTAAATCAGCTACAGTTTAGTCATTGTTCTGGGAAGAACTGTGTTCAACTCCCTGAGAGAAGTAAGCCTTAACTAATCGTCTGTTCAGTTTGTTTCAGACGTTAGAATTTGGATCTGGATTGCATCGGTGTTTAGCGTGTAAGGCTTGAAAGTTAGAAAACCAGTAAATTTTGCTAACAATCCATTAGCTGTTAACACTGTATTTCTCTCCATGTTGTTTATTGAAATATTAAAAGGCGGGTTCACACTGCATGATTATCGGCTGTCTTACACAGAATCATTTGTCATGAAAAAACAAATCTCTGGTTGTGAGCTTTACTCAATGGTCTAGGGTCATCTAGTGTGACAGGTGCCACTGTTTCAGAGCTCTTTCAAATAAAGATGACCTACGAAGAATATCAATCACTGTCAGATGTTTTCTGGGAAATCATGCAGCCATGAGTGCTTCTATGCTGCCTTCTTTACCTCCTCCTCCTTTCCCTCTACATTTATTTCCTGTATGATTTCAACATTTTTATGTTCAAAATTACTGAATTTATGCATTGCCAATTCAAATGAATGGGAGAAAAACAATGTGAGGCAGTGAATAGCTGTGCCTCACCACCGATGGCGCTGTGCCACACACGCTGACTGAAGCAGGCAGTTGGTGCATGCCCATTGCCGTCTCTCTTTATATCGCCAATATACATGGTGAATTACACATGTAATAAACATGCTGATGTTCCACAGTCTGTCTAATATATTTAATGAATGTGCGTGACATATTAACTATTTCAAATCTGCTATAAAAGCACAGTGAAAATGGTCAGGGTGAGGTGTAAAGTACCATGCCTCACTCATAGAGGGCAGTGCAGAGCCCCATAGGCACAGACAGCCAACAGCACTACTAAGCTACACCGAGGGCAGGTGTGTTTTCACCGACAAGTCCTGTAAGCATACACTCATTTAAATTTGATCCCACAAAATCGAAGGTTACGTCTCAAAACTGGAAAAGAATTTTTCTAAACTGGATTTTTTAACAGGAGGGTTTAGAGAGAGGAAGACTAACTCCAGAGATAAAAGATCTGCTTCAAACAACTGGGAGAAAGGTTACCCGCTCTTTTCGACCAGAGTGGTCCGCCTGAAAACAGTGTGGAGTACACAGATTTGACTTGGCATTCAATGGGTAGCACAGACTGTACATTAGCGTCCACAACACGAAGGTTAAGATTAACAATTAACATTGTTAAACAATGTTTTTAATTGTGAGATTATTGTACATAAATAAAAGTTAACAAAGGAAAGTAGCATGCATATTTTCAGAAAATTGTTATGCTAAGTTTTTGTCAATTGAACAATGTCTTCGTCACCTGTGAAATATGCAAATTTTATTTAATGACTAGCTGAGCTTTAAACTAAAAAGTCAAATCTATAAAAAAAGAGATTGCAAACTTTTCCCAACAATATCTTTCTTTGTGTAGACAGAAAAAGAAGATAAAAACAAATTCCCAGCACAGATAAAAATGCCGGTGGCGTTTTTCCAACTGAGCAATCTTATACTATTTTCAATAGCTGTGATACTCCACGCTGGCTTTCAGAAATCGATGTGAGATGCAAACGGGAACAATCGACTGAACACACAAAGTTAAATAGCTGCTGGACTGCAGCATTGTATTCAGGTGCATTTTGTTTAATCAGTCAGACTTTGACAAACCAATCACGTTCGTATGCGTTATAATAGCCAGTGTGACATCTTTTCTCTTTCCTTAGGTCTATGAGGACTATTTGGAGTCTAGCATTTCCCCATCCAACACTGCTCCTCTCTCCAATTCCCTCTCCCTGTAGCCTGTCTGCCACATATCACAGCATTTGACAGTATGTGAATGGGGTCCCTCAGGGACGTCTTAGCTCCCTATTGGGAGTTCTTCTGCTATACTCCTAGCGGGTGTTTTTTGCCCTTGACACAACATAATCAATAACTTTTAATATCATCTAGTGGCAAACAGAGTTATGGTGAAGGGCTGCAGGAGGCTTTGGGCCAGACTGAGGTTGAGAGACCGAAGTGGGGGCAGATCATGCTGTGGTGAGCCCACAGATATAAGGTGAACATTAGCCTTGACATTTCAGCTGAAGCGGGGCTGAGAGATGCTGCCTAACATGAGGTTCTACTAACAGAAGAGAGCGTATTCAAGGATGGTTTAGGGTCACTGCCATTGCTTCACCATTTTATCTTTGCAGCTTCAGAGATAGTCTGTTAGTCTGATTTTAGAAGTGTCATGACAGATGATACACTCCCATCTAGTCTCTTATAGGGGGGAAGGGGGTGTAACTGAATTTTGCACAACACTATACCAGCATGGTTGTCTTTTTTTCCTGCTATACATTGAATTGTAGTCTGGCACAGCTTAGGTAACTGGCATATAAAAGTGAAGCTGTGCCATAAGAAAAAAAGATTTAAATATAATTAATTAGTTGCAGCTTCAGTAAAACAACAAAATCATATGCTATTGTCCAGCAGTCAATATTCCAGAATAAAACTGGATTTAAGGGAATAATTAAAGGGAATAATTTTTATAATAAGCATCTGTTAAAGGGTTATAAATAGTTAATATCTGACTTGCAGTAGATAACGCTCCTGACATCTTCACTTATTATAAATCTAGATTTTTCAGTCCTTGAGGCTAAAGCTGATGGGTAATTCAAGAGGCCAAGACCAAACCCCATTCAAATAATTCTGAAATATTCCTTTAGGCTTTGTTTAAAGACATCAGGCAGATTTCTGAGGGAATCAGACCGTGCCGGGTACTGACAAAAAGAGTTTCCTGAAGCACTTCTGGTCAGAGAAACTGTCTGATATAGAAGTGAAGTGTTGTAAAGAGCAAAAATAAGTGGTTTTAGTGAATGCTGTTTTATTGATTTTACGCTGCCTTACTTTTCAATTAGTCAGAAACTCTGAACAGAAATGTGTTATAGGTTATGTTCTCAGGGAGATCTTTAGGGGTAACCCACCTTCTACTTCTTTTTCCTGTAAATAGGTTTTAAAGAGCTACCTTGATAAAAAAGCTAAAATCTTTCAATAAACCTTCTCTACATTTTAAAGACATTTTATTGAAATATCTGCTTGGAGCTCAGGGTAGTACAGTGCTGCCTCTCCCCAACCTGTTGCTGCACACTTTCAGTCAGCTGGCTACACTTTTTTCACAGTTAGAAGAAATGGCAAATCCAGCTGTCTTGGCATTTTTACAGTCACAAAAACCCCCGTCTGATAATCCAAGCAGATTTCCTTAATGAATAACTACCTTATTTGAGCTTGTTATACTCTCACTGTTTATCAATAAACAGCAACATAACAAAAGGGTCAAATAGTTTGTACAACAAGCTCTCGAGAACTAGTTCTAAATTTAGCTGATTAATATCTTTTATATTTTTGCTTTTAGGAATTATTTCTTTTCATTTTTAATTAAAAAAATTAAATCATGGTTTATGGTTTCATTTAAACGAATGTGTAAATATCATGACAATGTGAAACTGTGATATTTTTAGAAAAAGTTACCAGGAGAACCGTATACTGGCCAATACCTCACTGCAGTTAAGATATAACTGTTTATAGGCTTCCAACAGAACCTTACTTTAAAAATAGCGACCTATCACTGTAAAGCAAGAAACCCACAACATTTACATTATTTTTCACTGCCACTTCAAGTTAAAGCACAAATATAAAGCTGTGCTTGCTTTAATAGCCGGTAACGATCATGCCTGGCGTCACCAACCCAGCCAAACAATCAACACTCTGCACCGTTACTCCTTAAGGTGCAAGTTCAAGTGTTTCCTGTCAATCATGGCTACATAAAGATGCTGACCCCTGGCATTCATGCAGCAAAAACAAATCATTCATCAGCCTCTACAGCCCAATCTCTAGGTTAGAAAATGGCAACTCAGGTGAAGCAGAAGCAGAAAAACAGCATAATCTTGTAATGTCAGCACACACACAGTCACACTTAAATGGACATCAATGGAAGAAGAATGGAAATATAAACTCTTAGAAAAATATAAAAGACTCTGAAAGTACTCTGAGAAAAAAATACAAATTTATTTCAGCTAACTGCAGCCTGTTCCTATTAAGATCACGACACTGCCTCTTTGGTTTACCTCAGTCTAAATTTACAACAATGAAAAAACCGTCTCGCTGCTTCAAGCACGTTTTGACACTGATCCCAAACCAGGTAAACAACAAAAAATTGTCAGTTCGTTGCAGTTCAGTTCACATAATCAAGAATTCATTTAGGCACTAGATCTACCCAACAACTGGAGCACAAACATTGACAGCACCTGAAGCCTCCTCACAGCAGCATCTGAGCATGTGCCAGAAAACAACAGATGCCACCAAAGCAAATGTTGGAAGTGCAGCGCTCAGCTAATGATGGGATCTGCAGGCCGTTTTCCAGGTGACTTATGTTACTGCGTCTCAGCTGGGGGCAAGGATGAGTGAAGCTCTATCGATCTGGTGTTTTGCAACCCGATCGATCCTACCACACGGATCCTAGTAGTAATATTTAGGTCAAGCCAAAGCATGTGGGTTCAAATTTAATTAATGCTAATGAGCATAAGATAGCATCAGACTAAAATAAACAACCAACTGGGACTTGCACCATGTTATTGATTATTCCGAGAAGATGAGTAGCATCAGTGATCCATAAGATGCTCAGTATGATTGGTATTCATTAAACAAAGGCAGGCCTGAATGTTTTCGGGAAATAAGAACTATTAGATTAATGAGATTTCCCCACACGCCAATGTGTAACTTTGGATTGTTTGGAAAATATACAGCAGAACAAAAACATCAAAGGTCATTCAGCCAAAATGGTTCTATTTTTTACTTGTCATCCAAACAGACAGGTTCTCTGGGTGTAGCGGTGCATGTATTCTTACTGAAAATGTTTGGTATGTAGACAAGCAGAATGTTTATAAGTGGAACTAAAGTTTGGAATTCTTTGTTCTATGACAGAACCTTTAAAACGTAGCGCATGAGAAGCACTGACAGAGCTTGAGAACCCCCCACTATCATTAAAGTCTGCTGGGGGGACGTTACCAGTTCTCATTATGATTCAATGAGTGTTTCATGTCCACATTACTCAGCTAGTCCCAGCCTTTTGTGTCTCTGTTTTGTAACTAACTTTTTCAGGTACTAAATGACAGCATCTCCTGCAGGACATCTTGTACCTGCTTTGAACTAAATATTTAAGGTAGTTCTGTACATATAGACCAGGTCATACATATGGTATGACTCCTATTAATAATATTTACCAGCAGAAGGTTGCTAATAGTAATTTTGGTTTTATCAAGGGTCATAATCACTCATATTTCAGAAGCCCCCCATGTTTTCAGAAAATTACATGTAATTAAATAAAATTATACACAACATTGGAGCAACTTTGAGAGTGTCACTATAATTCATCCAAACAATGGGTGTGAGATGGGAATGGAAATTGGCAAAGGAAAGAAGTGATCCACATCCCAAAGGTGCCTGCCCATCCTTGAAAAAGCTCCTTGCTAATATTTCAGACCAGGTCTAAGCCATAATGAACACTATATGAGTTTGTTATGACTTTATGGAAGCAGAAATGCAGCAGTACTCTACTGTCGAAAACACCGGTGTTGAACACACGTTGAAAGTGTCAGAGGATTTGATTGGTGTGATGCCAATACAGATGTTTCCCTTTTTTAATGAGAGGGGTATAATCACTTTTGAGCTGCCATTTTTCTAATGTAAATAAAAACAAATAAATTTTTTTTCACAAATGGTAACCCCTATCGTGGTAATTTTCAAGAGATGACTGTCAGAAACAAACCTTTTGGTTGAATGACTTCAAAAATAAATCTGCAAGGGGTATGAAAAATTTTGGGCTTAACTATGTGCACCTTTGTTGTTGTCTTTTTATTAACTTTAGAAACTTTATTTTCAGAGTTTTTTTCGTAAGAAAAGATAAGATTTTATTTATTTTACTGAGTCAACAAAACAATTTATGTGCATGTGTGTATTTTTGCCTTCTTTTAATGTTATTAATCTGAAAAATGTACCAATACGTGATGCAAAGACAGATAGATGCCAAACTGTCCTCTTTGTGTACTATTAATTATCAAATTTATCTTTTCTCTTCTCTTTCCTGTCTTTTTCTCCATCCAAGTCCTCTTGATTTCCTGATATTTTTCCAGTGCTCCAATTTAAGAATAATCTTCTAATTTAAAAAAAAAGTACAAATCACTTTTTATTGCTGAAAATGTGAAAAGATAGAGAAATAAAAAACTATGATTCTCTTAAAATATATGTAGAGTAATAAATGTCTGTGCATCAACAGAGAGAGGAAGGGCGACCCTGAGAAAAAAAAACACATATTTGTCACTCATCAAAGATCGCAGCCTCAGTATATTTCACCAGTTTATTACCTATGACTGCGACATGGCTTCCCAGAGTCTGAAAAACTGCGGTTAATTATTGGCAGTGGTCTGTGCTGATATAATGGGAGGGCCGGGATCCTATCAAGCTCCAGTACACAAAGGTTGGAGAAAAAACATTATTATCCTAATATGTTCTTATTTATTTCAGCCAATCTTTTTTCTATACATTTTATCTGCCGGCTTTATGAAACACTCCAAACAATAAGAAGAAAATTAATCATCTGTAACGATAAATGTGAATCTTTTTTTATTGCAAAACCAAATGGTATGGTATAGATGAGATACAACATCTAAATGGTAAGGTTTTCTGATGTAAGCCCCTAGCAGGAAAAGCGCCAGGTCAGCACCAGCTGAAGCTGCTGTGTGACTTTCAGCTAACGACAGAGGGCCGATGCCGAAGCACTTCATTACAAAGCTGCTCCACCGCTGGCCGAGGCAGCTACTTAAAGTAATGGGTGAAACTGCGCCTGGCACTGCTTTCTGGCGCACTCTCTCACACGCTGCCTGCATACTCCATTACCCCCACAACCACTCCAAGTTCCTGCTCTCCCCACAATCGCTGGCTCCCTTCTCTTACTAAAAAACAAAAGAAAATTCATTTCTTCCTGCACCTTTGCAACAAGACTCATACCTCTTCAATGTCACAGGTGATTAATAGTGTGTGAGAAGGGAGAAGGAGGGTAGACTGAGTTAGAAAAGGTACAGGGTGTTAATTAAGTAGTCAGCGAACATCTTAAATGGTGTTTAATAAAGCTTGGTACTGGAAAACAATAGAAGGAAAAATAATGGAACCGATTTGATAATGACCTCTTATAAGCACTTGTTGCAAATGTATTTGCCCTTCCAATTTAATATAGTGAAAATGCTGTCTTCTTTTATCTTATCATACAAAACATACAGTCTCCCTGTTTTCATGCACATTATACACACAGTACCTTGAATTTTTCCACACTTTTGGCACGCTAGAGCTAGAAACTTTACTATATCTTAGTGGTAGGCCAGCACAAAGTAATGTTTAACTTCAAAGTAGAATGAAAGTGTTACTTGTTTTTTAATTTACTTGGTTTAACTTATTTTTTTTTTTGGTAAATCAAAATCTGAAAAGTGTGGCGTGCATTTATAATGATTCCGTTTTTCTCTGATACCCCTAAATGAATTTCAACTGCCTTCAGGAGTCATCTAGTATGTAAATAGAGTCCACCTGTGATTCATTTCAGCGATATAAGAGTGGAAATCAAAAAGAAACCCACAAGAGGTCCTGTGTAGAGTTTGCCATGAGCCATGTATGGAGTAAAAGGTGCTATGGTTAGATGAGATCAAAAAACTAAACATCGTGGTCCACATGCAGGACGCTTTGGTGTGATGGAAAAGTAACACTGCACATCAACCTGAACACATCATCCATACAACGCAACATGGTGGTGGCAGCATCATGCTATGGGAATGCTTTTCTTTAATAGGGTTCCCTGTCCCTGTTCAGAATTGATGGGAAGATGGATGGAGCCAAAGACACAACAATCCTAAAAGAAAGCCTGTTAGAGGCAGCAAAAGACTAAGGGTTAGGGTTGGAGGTTCACTTTTAGGAAGGACACCAACTCTAAACATGCAACCAAAGCTACAATGGGATGTTTACATCAAAGTATGTGTGTTACAAGAACACTCAACCAATCCCATTGAGAATCTGTGGCACGACTTGGAATCTGATGTTCACAGATGTTCTTCAGCAAATTTGGTTGAGCTTAAGCTATTTGGCAAAGAAAATTGTCAAGAATTTTAGTGTATAGATGTGCGACGCTAAAGAAAAAGTCCAAATAACTTGTAGCTGTAATTGCAGTAAAAGGTGGTTATTCAAAGGATTGACTCAAATGGCCCAAATGCAAAAGCACGCCACACTTTTTAGGTATTGATTGGTAAAATAAATTCTAAACCAAAAATCATTGCATTTCTACAGTTATACACTGTTTAATGTTGGTCTACCACAAAAATCCTGGTACAATACATTGAAGTTTGTGGTTGCAACATGACAAAATGCGGAAATGTTCCAGGGGAATGACTACTTTTGCAATACACTGTACACACTCAGTGCATGAACATATCTATTATGAGTTCCTGTCCAAATACTCCCACACTTTGACCACAAAATCACATCCAACAAATCCTTTAATTGCCTGATCAATGCATGTAGAGCTATGGAAATGAGGCCAACAGTCAATTTGGCCTGGGTCTGGCCAAACGTCCGTGCACTGATGCGTGTCATCGATCAAAGTGCACGCCATGCTTACAGACCAAGGATTAAACTATTTGTCTGCAGGCTCCACCTTGAAACATTATTCTGACCCTCAAGCAAACCTGGCGTGAGATACAAAGCAAAAAAGACTCTCAGGAGTTTCAGAACATCCATCACCAAGCTTAAAGAAAGACACATAGTGCTGGGAAGTTGCAGACGCACAAACACGCAGCTGAGATAAGATGGGTTGTTATAGCGGGTCTCTATGGGGACGAGTAAACGGTGGAAAGAGGCCCCCTATGCATCAATATTGTCCTACCTCGTGTTTTGCCAGCCAAAGTCTCATCCCAGCTTCTCAGAAGTAGCATGGTGGTGCAGCCTGGGACTCCTCTCTCCCTTTCATAGCCTCAGACTGAGGGACGCTGAAGGAAAATCAACATGAACAAAAGGACAAAATGAGTAATAATAAGGAGCAGCTTCTGGATTTTAGAAAGATTCAGATTTATAGATTTTTGCTTAATAACAGTGACTGAATAAAAGCAATGCAGCTTCATTTGTTAAAGTTTGTTTTTTAAATGTAATGACTATGGTTTTAAAATAAAACTCCTCTGAATGGTACAGCCCATTTTTTTTTGTATTCTGCATTTTATATTGTTTGCTTTAACCAGCTTTTGCGTCATCAAAATCATGTTTTCATGAAGCAAGTTCAGATGTTCAAGGATCAGTCTCTTTAAGAATGATGCACCACTGCTTCATTCATCTATTTTTAATCCATTTTTCTCCAAATTCCATATTTTTATAGTTTTGATTGTAAACAGCGAGTTAGTAATGAAGAACTTACAGCCGTTTTAGGTAAACTCCTCAGACAATGAACAGGGCAAAGCATCAATGTTATTGTAATTGCACTCCACTGGAGCAGCGTCACTTCTCCTCAGTAAAGATGCTTGGAGAATCTTGTCTTTCTTACGTCTGCCACTCTGTTATTGCAAAGGGAACAAGGAAGACAGAGGGTTAGGGGCAGGTCGCACTCATTTAAGACTCTAATGAAGCCACAATGTGCTTTGGCATGGTGTGCAATCTCCGACCTGCTCCCCTTAGAATTAATAAATCAGGTTAATTAGTGGGGGCAAATTAAAACATACAATGGGTTCCTACGCAGTTTTGTCTTGAAAAGTTCAGAGTGTAGTTTTGTCTTTTTCCATATCTGGAAATATGTGGAAAAACAAAATTTTAATGTGGAAAAATATTTCCATTTCCAGACTGCATTTCTTATTTGATTGTCTCCAGACAAAAATCTGAATTTCATAAAAATAATGGCATTTTTATGTGTAGATCTTGACCATTAGCTCTGTTTTTGTCCAACTCACTGCTCATTTTTGCTAAATGCAATCAAACCCATTAAATATTTTGGTCAATACCTTGTTTCACCTTTGGGTTTTTTAGTGGCCCAAAGATTCTTAAACTGGATTCGAATTAGATACTAAAAAGTGCCTGAAATTCCTATTTAATTAATTTAGGGCATGAAAATATCACTGATCACAAACTGTGTTTAAAAACAATCTGTATTTAATCTAGGATAACCTTATCCACATTTTTTTTTTATTTTGCAGACGTTACCTGATTTAAGTTTGGCCAAAATACAAACAAAAACTAGTTGAAAATAGTCCTTTTCCTCATGTTGAATTGAGAGAAAGCTTCAATGTTGTGCTGTTTCACGCTTTGTGAAAAAATAATAATAATAAAACGTAACTAGGAAAATATTTTGTGCTAAAATATCCATGTCATAAAAATTGAGGAAAAAAAAAACTGAGAATTCAGAAGAATGAAGTTTTGAAATTTAAACTTTGTAGGAACACTGATTTCAGAACACTTCCTACATTGCTGTTATGTAAAGAAAAACAAACTTATAAGACATTTTAAATTACCATCTCCAAAAGGCAGTATAGGTTAGGAAGAAAATCTAACAAAGCTGATCTCTTATTTGATGAACAAGAGTCCAAACAATAACGTCTAAATCTAAGAGGCGAGTTTGAGCCATACTTTAGGTGAATAAATGATTAAGTGAAAAAGGTTAATAAATAATGAACAAGTCTCTGCGGGGTAACAGATTGTTTGTTTCATATTTAATAGATTGATGGGCCCACACAACTGAGACAAAATGCACATGATCACTAATAAACCCAAAAATAATGAACATGGAAAATTCAACAGTGGTTTTAAAGTGTATTAAAACAAAATGTTGTGCCGTGCTCACTTGAGGTTCAGAGGCATTTGTTGAACCTTTGTTCTTAGCTCGGTTCTAATCTTGTAAAGAGGCCTAAATGCATTTCTGTGCACTCGGCATACATCACTTCTGATGGACAGCGTCTCTGTCGATGCGAGTCCTCTTAATCAGCTTCGATGAATTATTGAATAGCCTTTTTATATCAGATCATGACCCATATTCTGCTCTCTTGAAGTGAATATACAGCCAATAAAATCTGGATTTGTACTTTTTTTGAGTCGTCCCACACAGGTTCCCAGCTCGTTCTGTAACGGGTGAACCGGACTGAGACGCAAGCGGCCCTGTTATGAGCTTCAGATAAAGCTCTGTGGACTGATTCTCTCATTTAGAACAAGATGATGGATAGGATCGTCTTGCAGCGCCGCACATAAAGTGAATCTGAGGTGTTGGGTTTTAGGCTTGCTCTACGCCGACGGTTCTGATGCACACTGTCAGAAGCGGCAGTGAATTAGGATTCTGTGATCCCTAGATGGCACAGAGTGGAAGTCAGCGGAATACAAAACACCTAATAGAAGGGTTACTTCTGGCTCTATCGAGCCACAAACAAGAGTTGCTTTGTTGTCTCATTAAGCAGCTGAAAGACAGAGAGAAAATCAGTAGGAAGAGGGGATAGGATTATGAATCTCCCTAGCCCCTGCTGTCTTCTCACTACCCTATTTATCAATGATTACTGCAAACGTGGTCCATATAAAATTTCTTAAAGGGAGAGTTTAGAATTTTCAAGGTAAAGGGTTATAAGCAGTTCATATTTTGCCTGCAAGTCAAGAACTTTGATTGCATCCTTATTTTATTTAAATTTTGATTAGTTTTTGTCCCAGATGGTGAAGCTAGCTAGCTAACATTTAGCTAGTTTAAATGGAGCCAAAACCAAAGGGGACCTCTCTCATCGTAACAAACTCCAATTTTAACAAAAGTTGTTGCAGTTTTAGCAAACTTTGCCTCAGAACCTTTAAACTTGGAATCGGACATTTATTTACAGAAAAGTTACTGATTATTTGCACTTGATAGGAAGCTAGGAGGTGGCATGCTTCCATTAAGCTTTTCTGCGGAAGTAATTACCTGATAAAAAGTTAATTCAGTGTAAAAATCAATAAAATAGTGTTTGCATGAATAGCTTTGACATTTTTGGGGTTGGGGTCTCAGCAAAGCCAACACAACCCGTCCAAAAAACATATCTTATCAAGCTTTACAAGAAAAGTCAAAAGAGATGTTTGCTTTATGGTTAACTTTAAAAAACACATATCTATTTCCATTTTTGGTTATAGAACAAGAAACAACAAGAAATGCATCAAACATTTACAGCAAGTGAATACATTTTTTAACACAACGTTTCAGAGAATTAACAAAAGATAAAAATAAATATTTTGCGCACTAATGACAAAAAATGAAAAACCCCAAAACTAACATAGTAGCTTTATTTCTAAGAACATTGGTCACTTTTATAGATTTGGCCAAGTTATTAAGAACAACTTTGGAGGGCCTACATTGCTGCAGGGGACAGGCTCTTGTCCCTTGATCTGGGAATAAAACAAATCTGGTTTAAAGAATTGGATTGCTAGGAGGGTTCTACTACAGGACAGCCCCGGACACTAAACCTAGCCCCTCTCAGGCTAGCTTTTAGCTAGCTGATAGCTACCACCTTACAAAAGCCCAATCTCAAACTTCATAAGAGTTTATGTGAACACCATTTTATGAACCTTTTTAGCTGTTGTGACATTTGCTCTGGATGGTTACTTACATAGGAAACAGAGGTAGGAGGAGGTACATCACCAGTGATCTTCCCTGTAAAACATGCAATGAGAATGGAATATTTTGCCTTTCTGATTAGTGCAACTATCTGATAGAAAAGTAATGTAGAGTAAAAATCTATAAAATAGAACTTGTATAAATCTCTGATATTTTTTAGCTTGGAGCTTGCTTTTACAAATGTATAATGTCTATTTTAATCTTTTCCTCTGTTTGACTAGGTGTTAGCTTTAGCATCTGGGACAAAAACTAACCTGAATTTCAAATAGATGACGATACTAATAAACATTCTGAACTATCCTTCTGATCTGTGATTAGATCCATTCAGCAGATTTTTTTTTGGAATCAAACTGTGTCAAAAGCTGAAAATTACATCCTAGTGGGCAAGTTTTTCAAACACCATCAATTTATTGTTCAGTCGAATTTTTGGCAACACTTCCCCAAACTGGGGAAAACATCTACTCCTGGCGGCTAGATTGTGAGATAAATTATACATGTTCTGATTTGCAACACAAAGGAGCATGATTACAATTCACACTATGAGAAAAAGCACATCCCAAGATGACAAACAAATTATCTCTATAACTCTATGTATGTCTGCATACTTCATGCTACTGGTGGAAATAGGTAAAGCCAGGTGTATGAAATGCCTTTTTCCAGCTATCCACATCAACTTCCATTTTGACTCTGTCGAGCTCCACTGCATATTTTCAAGACAGCACAACAAACATTATGCTTGAGCATGAGAGACTACCACAGACAGTTTCTGTAATCATTACAGCAGCGAGCCATGTGTCAGGGGCAGAACTTGCACCCGAGACCTCCGTTTTGCAGCGAGGGAGTGGAGGTGACAGCTTTGACAGACTACCTGAGCTTAAGTGCCCATCTGCGTAAAGGCTACGGAGGGTCACATATGTGCCAGAGAGCAGCTAGCAGAATGCGTAATAGACCCTGAGTTTATGAGAGCACGACCCAAGTGGGTTTTACAGGTGTGACGCCACACACACCTGTGGTGTAAATTCAAAACACATTATCAGACAAATGATTGGAAAGTTAATCAGAGAAACAGGGTCAATCACCACTGCACTTGTGGTAGATAGATGGACAATGGGGTCTGTGTGTGTCTGTGATGGGAGAGAGAGATGAATAGAATGGTTTTGAATGTGCATTGTGTTGCAGATATATAGTAGAATTCCATTCTGGAGCTATATCATTATCACGCCCCTACAGTTAAAGCAATCTGGGTTTTACTGGAATAACGTCAGATAAGGAAAATTGTTCTGAGAAAAGAAAAGTGTACTCTTTTTCCTTTATGTAGATTACTTTATTGATCTACAAGTACATCCTTCCTGCACTGAGTTACAGTCCTTATTTCTTTTCTTCTTGTCCAGAACAAGTGGCTCTACACAGCTGGGGTTTGAGACACAAAGTGTTTTGACATTTAAAAATTTTTCTTACATATCTAGACAATGCATATTATTCTTTAATTGGAGTTCTCATAAATAAAAGAGGAGAACAAATGGCAGAATTAGGGGAGAGAAAATGAAAAAAGATGAGAGGAGGTAAAGTGCGTGGGCTATTAATGATGTCAATAATCCACCAGCATTAACCAATTAGTCTGTGACAGGTCTGTAGACCCACACATGCGCACACACACACACACACACACACATATATATATATATATATATATATGCAGCTCTTCATCCAAAAACAGCAATAGCATGTGTGGATCCAAGGAATCATACTCACCTCCTGAATTCTAAACAATGAAATATATTAAATGTGCTGAGCTTTTGTAGGATGGAGAAATTAAAATCAAGGCCGACTGACAAAGACGTTGCTTGAGTCTTTAATCCGCAGTTGTGAAATCCAGTTAAGATTTAAAAGCCGAAAGACAGATCAGCTTCGGTCCTTTAAAAAAATGCAAAAAATAAAATAAAATAAATAAAAGTCCAGAATTTAAAAAAAAATTTCTTTGTTTTACTGTTTAATATTTTTTGCGTCATTCAAAATCTAATCCAGGATCTTAAAGGGTAATTCCACAGGAAAACATCTATATCCAGAGTCCCACTTTTCCGTCGTCTTCATTCGCTTTTAAATCTCCTTCGGAAACAGAATGGAAATATTTAAAAATCAAAAGAAATTGAATATGAAGATGAGTTATGTGATTTTCTCCACTTTTTTGCTATTGGTGTGTATATTTCTGTGCTTTTGCTATGTCTCATACACTATACTCCATACTGTTCAGTTACCTTGCATTTAAAAAATATTCAGCTCTCTTTTTTTTGTGATTCAAATTGTAAAGTTTAAAGAATTGCAAAATCACAAAATCAAATTGCAAAATATTCCTTCATGATCTACAGCAATTCTTTTTGCACTGCGAAGAAAAATGTAAAAAAGGAACAATAAATCAATAAGTGGGATCAGTCTGTAAGAGTTCACTGGATGGAAGCAAAGGAGGAGAGAAAACACAAATGGTGAGATATGATTAAAGTAGGTGAGTGTGAAGCCAAAAAAAGTGAAATAAATGAGGGATAAAAACTCCTTCAGGATTGTTTTTTAAAAAGCCATCTTTTTATCCTAGTCCATAATCTTTAGGTGCTTGTGTGTGTCTGTCTGCAGGAATGGGAGTCAGTTTGGAAAAGATACGAGACAGAAAGAGGGAGAGAGAGGGAGGAGGCAGAGGGGAGGAGAGAGGAAAAGAGGGCATCGAAAACGGAGGCAGAGGACTGTACAAACACAGATGACACCCCAGCAGAACGGGCTTTGAAGCAACCGAGTGAAACGGGCCCTTCCTGCTCAGTCTGACCTTCACCTGATCAAACGTAACGCTGTAAAACTGGAGCTTATCAACAGATGAGGAAGTTTTGTGGCGTGTGTCTGCGTGTGTGTGACGGGAAAACCAAAGGAACAAACATGTAGATGTGATGAACCCGCTTTAATGGACACAACACACTTTTAACTATGACAAGGCAGTCAAACATTTCAGGTCCGTGATGATGGCTGGAGAAGGTGTTCGCTCGATGAGTCACTTAAGGAGGAAAAAAACACAGAAATCAAGTCAGAACAATGATGAAAGAAGGAAGAGTGACGTAAGGAGGGCATGAGGCAGGAATCAGCTGAGAGCGGGATGGGAGGAGAGCCATGGAGATACCAAAGCATTGCCAAATCTGTGTTTGTGTGTGTGTGTGTGTGTGTATCATGTCAAGGTGTGCTACAAACACAAACGCCTCACACACACAGAAAGAAAACAAAGACAGACACTAAACACTAATCAGACCTACCTATGGTCAGAGTTAAGGATCAGCCAGATAAGATGCATTAGGGGAAAAAAAGAAGGGGGGAAATAGGTATAAAAGTGGAAAAGGCATAAATAGAAAAGACAAAGAAAGCCAATTAAAATGACTCTATTAAAGCTGCATAAAGGAAATAAATGAAACGACAGGTGGAGTCAAAAAAAGTAGCCAAAGTTACGGGTGGAGGGGGTGGGGGTGAGGGAGAGAGGATGGAGCGTGGGCTGCACAGGAAAGGAAAGCAATGGAAAGGGACGAAAGAATGGATGGAGGGGATAAAAGAGGATAAAGAGGGGGAAAAAATCCCCTTCCTCTGTCTCTTTCTCCTTTTCTCTGTCTTTCTGCTTCTCTCTCTCTCTCCCTCCTTGTCTGGCTCATAAATAGAAGCAATTGTTGACCAGGTAAATGGCAAAATAGATGAGGAGGCAGAGGACCGAAAGAGCGAGCAAATGAAAAGGCAAAGCACCTCCCAGCAGCGCAATGAGGAAAAAAAAGAACAAAAAACGAAAGATAAAAGCAAATACTCCAGTGGCCTCCGTTGTCTCCAGTCTGTGAGTGGAAGGGGTTGGCTGATGCCAGTTGTTCCCCTTCCTCGCTGCCTTCTGCTTTCTTCTCTCTCTCCTGCCAAAAAGCACTTCCCATCCAGATGACAGAAACCAGGCACAGATGTCCTCTCCGCTTTTCCTCCTAACTCTGCTCAGACACCACACTCCCCACACACAGGCTAGACATGTTGCAGTGGCAGCGGACGGTGTTACCTATATTGCTCAGTGTGAGACAAAAAAAAAAGAAAAAAAGGCATCATTTGGGGGGGGGGGGGGGATGGGGGGGTGCTGATGCTGCTGCTGCTAGTCAAGCACAGCCTACCTCATGAGGAAAGATACTGAGCTGGAATTGCGCTGTCTCCCCCTCTCCCGCCCATCCCTGCAAAAAGATGGTAGGAAGGGAGGTGGGCCCACTCGCTGCATTAGTATTCATTGAAAGAGTGTGTGTGTGTAAGAGAGAGAGAGAGAGTGATATGGGGAAGGTAGAAGAGTAGAGGGGGCCTTTCAATAAATGTCGAGGAACCAAACCGGTGTGAAACTAATAAGAGACTGGCTCCCCCTAGAGTCAATCATCAATTCACAAGTTCTGTGTGCTGGAATCACTGGTTGACAATATTTACGGTGCTTAGCAAAAGTGTTCACACATTTTCTCACATTTTTTCACATTTCAACTAACTTCTATGTGTTTTATTGTTTTATGTGACAGACAACATATTGCTTGATTGTGAAGAGGAAGAAAAATTTGATTTTCAAAAATGTTAACAAATACAAATCTGAAGTGTTTTGTGCATTTGGACTCTCCACCATGAAACACGTTGGTGGCAGCATCATGCTTTTGTTCAGTAGGGGATGGTAAGCTGTTCAGAGTTGACAGGGAGATGGAAGAAGCTAAAACAGGACAATCCAGGAAGAAAACCTGTTATTTGCTGCAGACGACTTAAAATTGGGGTGAAGGTTCATTTTTCAACAGCACAATGATTCTAAACGTTCAGCCAGAAAGCATATTCATGTGCTAATATGGCCCAGTCAAAGCTGACTTGTAGCTGTAATTGCAGTGGAGCATGATCTGCAAAGTATTTTCATTTGATTGCTGAAGACGAATGCATGCCACACTTTTCAGATTGTGTTTCATTATAAAAAAAAAAAAGCATGCATCAATTTCCTTCCACATTACAATTATCCACTACTTTCTGTTGGTCTAATAAAATCCCAATAAAATACATTGACATTTGACATTGTAATGTAACAAAATGTGGAAAAAGTTGAAGGAGTATCAATACTTTTTTGAAAGGTCATGTATGATTACTTGACTTTAGGCTGTACTTTCCTCCCTCTCTGTTAAACGATACTCTGTTATTCAGGGTTCCAGGCACTCCATTTTGCGCCATGTTAAACTCAGATGCATTAAAGAACTTCTGGTTCAGATCTGCGTTGCTGTGAAAACAAACTGATTATCTCGTGTGCATTTTGCCCTCAGCTAAACTCAGTGTTGCTATGGCGATAAATTCCTCTCCACTCTAGTGGAGCAATGGTCTCAAAAGCCCATTGCTGAAGGTTCTGTGGTTTCTTTTTCTTTCAGTTTCTGACATTATATGAACCAGACGATCATGTAACATTGCACACATTGCAAACCATAAGGCTGCCTGTTGTGCAAAAGGCTTAGTCCAAGATGCAGAGCAGTGGTGCCACCAAGGATAGGAAAGGGGAGGCAATGGCATACCACTACAAATCAGCTAAGCCAACCCCACTGACCTCACTGTTTTTAATTTTTTGTAGCTTGGATTAATATTTATTTATTTATGCCTGTATCATTTTTTTTGGCTCCCCAACTATTTTTCTATTTACCAATCCATACCCCCGTTTTGTACCCACATGTTGCAGTTTTGTTATTTCACACCCTTAAACCAGGTGTCTGCAACCTGCAGCTCTAGAGCCCAAAATGGTTCTTTGGACCTTCCACAACGGCTGTATACAATTTGACTAAAACTAATGTTTTTAAGTATAGATATAATAACAAATGCAGGCTTTACCAGTTTTTTTTTCTTGGAAAAAATCCACAACCAGCTCTTTTTTCATAATTTTCCACAAATATCAACATCCCACAGAAAAAAATGTATCCACCCTCTTTTTCCAAAGGTTTTATGTTTTTCTTTATCTTAATAGCTAAAAATAGAAATAAAGTGGTGACTCTTAAAAAATGACAACAAATTTAATAGTAGATATCCATCAAAAATTTCATTTTTTTTTAAAAAGGTAATTTGCAGCTCTAAATTAGTTTTATTTAGATGGACTGGGGGCAAAAATGGCTCACTGGATTTTAAAGTTTTGTTTTGTTTTGTTTTTTTACAAAAACTATTGCATATCAGTTTATTTATTTTTAAATAACAAATTTAAGTATTTACATAAATTTAAACCATACTTCCATTTGTTTTAGTTCTGATCTCCATTTGGCCGGTGGACCTTTATGAAATATGATAGATTATAACCCCTAATCAATCTAAAATAGCTGAAAGTACCCTTCTGCTGGCAGATATTGTTTATTAGAGTTGCTCAGCTTAATGTATATCTGAAAAACAAAATATGAAAAAAAAAACTTAATGAATCTGTAAAGAATGAGAATAAACGAGAATAAATTACAGAACTGGAAAAAAGATTAAAGTGGTCTAAACTGTTTGACACTATTATGTTTTGTTGCATTTTGACTTTTTTCACATTTAGTTATTTATTGGTTTATTTATTAAGAATTTTGTTATCTGTTATTTATTATATGTGTTATTCTTTATATTATGTTTATGCTTATTAATTTATTTATTTTCTCAGTTTTGAGAGGTTGTAAAATGGAGCAGTTGCCTTGCAGCAAGAAGGTCTCTGGTTTGAATCCCTTCTGCGGCCTTTCTGCATGGAGGCTCCTCCCCCACAGGTCAAAAAAGCATAAGAATCTGAATCAGCTTAAATCGCCGAGTTTGTGCACATGGTTCCACTTTGTTCTCGGTGAAGAAATGTAAAATATAAATATACAAAAATGAAATAAGTAAATAAAATAAAAGGTTCTTTACGTATGTTTGGTTAATTAGTCGAAATAATCTGGGCCCTCCTGATTTAAGCCACAGACCGGTAGGTTTGATCAAAGAAATTACCTGTTGAAGAAGGCAAACTGTCATCCTAGTTATTATGTGTGAAATGCCGCCACCTTGTGGTTTGTTTGCAGAATGACAGTGCTGAGTTTGATTGGGAATGCCTGGCTGCCTTGATGTGTTGCTTGAAATAGGTACATCGTGGAGAGATGGCGTCGCTGTCATCTCCTCTGAGAGTCTGTAGAGAATTATTAAAAGAGTTACGTACCATTCAAGGACCGAGTTACAAACAGTCGCTGGCTTACAACTATGTTTTAGATCAATTTCGCAAGAATAAGGTGAGTTTAGCCCCAAATTAGCAAAGGCTAATGTTAGCTAAGTTGCTACTCGAACTGAACGTATCCTTCAGACTCATAATAGGTCGCATTAGGCATATGTTAGTTGTTAAATTAGTTAATTATTTCATGTTGAAACGTTTACAAGTATCATGGCTTTAGCAGGAATACAGACCCTGACACTCACAGGTTGCTGCCAAACAATATAACCTTTATAAAAAGACAAGGTTAGTGTTAGTGGTGAAGGGCGTGCTAACATTAGCCTTCGGGATATCTCACCGTTGAATTAACTTTATCAATGCGAACATTAACCGCGGTGCAACCTTCTGAAAGGGTTATTTGCTAATTAAATCAGTTTTCACAATTTGCTATAGATACCTGCATTAGCAATAAATAAACCGGAAAAATCAAATGCAGTGAAAAGATCAGGACTTTTATGCATTTTATGTCATGTAAAACTTTAGCTAAGTCTTCATCCGCAGTAAAAAGTAGATACCTCTTTTTTACCTCCGTTTTAACTGTATATAAAATAGTAATTTAAAAGCTTATATTAAATATCAGTTTATATTTATAAGCTATATGTGATTAACTGCTTGTTATATATAAATGTAATAATTAACATTGTGTGATGTAATAATAGGATGTATATAATATCAGGCATGCAGAGGAAATGTTAGCCCATTTCTCCACCTAGAAATGTTTCTGGTTTTGCCTTGAGGTGGGCAGTTTTAGTGTTTATCGTTATCAAAAAATACTTAATAAAGATTAATTGTGATAAGTATGAGTAATTGATGCCCAAGCAGGTGGTTTGGTTTGGATTATTACTTTTGCCGATTTGTCCAATGTTTGCTCAATGAGAGCAACAATAAAAATGTATATATTTGAAAATATGCTTGAATGCAGTTATTGTGAGAAGTTTAGCAGTAATTGTACCACTTATGTATTGTATTTTATAAGCTGAAGTAGCCTACTTCATAAAACATAAGGTTTATTGGTAGGGCAGTATGTTTGTGGAGCTCTGACTCTATGTGGTGACTAATGCCATAAATACTGTGGTCTGTTGTGGTTAACTACATTTTTAAGACCACATAGCTCAGCCCTCGGTTTAGCTCTATTTCTCTTGCTGCTCCACAATTTCACTTGTGACTGGTAAAAATCAGTCAACATTGTCCATAATCTGTCAGTGAGTGTCTTCTTTGCCATATAAGCTTAGAGTTTGCATTATTAATGCTTGGGAGAACATGGCTCAGCAGGATTGCTGAATGCTTATCACTGAAGCAAAACAGCTAAAAGGAGCTCTTGCTTGTCAAGTTGTGTTTATACTTACTGTGCATTGCTCTCTAGGCTTTACAGTGTACATTCTAGTCTCTATATGGACTGTACGCAGTGCTATTGTACTTGCAATATTGGATGAAGGTCAGAAAACTCTTGCTTCTTTGTGCTGCCCTTATTGGCCTGGGGCTTTCTTACTTGCAGTTCCTTGCAAACGTGTTCATACACTGAACCTCTTTGCATCTTGTCAGGTTAGACCAACATCAAAAGTATTTTATGAGGATGAAATGTGAAAGAACAACACAAGCTAGTGCATAATTATGTTGAAGGAAAATAATAGGTACAACTGCAAATCTACCAAGATGCAGCCGTTGACCTAAACCGACAGGCAGTGCACGGAGAGTGTTATTCAGAGAAGCAGCCAAGAGACCCAGGGGAACTCTGGAGGAGCTACTTGAGAGCCAAAGCTCAGGTGGAGAACCTGCTGGAAGAAGAGTTACAGTGAGTCATTATTGAAAGACATCCACAAGTCTCTCACAGCAAAGATGTGGATGAAGGTCCTCTGGTAAGATGAGAGCAAAATTGAACTTTTTATCCTACATGTAAAATGGTTTGTCTGCCTGAAAACGAACACTCCACATTCCAATGGGTAAACATGGTGGTGGCAGCATCATGCTGTAGGAATGTTTTTCTTTGGCAGAGGCAGGGAAGAGAAAATATATGCAGCGAAGTACAGGGCAATCGTAGAAGAAAACCTGCCTGAGGCTGCAAAATAACAGCAAGCCAAACATACAGCCAGAGCTACAATGAAATGGTTTAGTTGTCTAAGCATGAGTTAGAATGGCCTTGTCAAAGTAAAGCTTTCATAAGAAAAAGGAAACATGGATTAAAGTGACGGGAGTGACCTTCATTTGTGATTCTGTCTTTTTTTTTTCCTGGTCACAGGTTACAGGGGAAAGGTACTGCCGAGCCCAACAGGAGGCGCACCACGCATCGCTCACATACCTGTGTTTGCTAGCGTCCACCAGGAACCACCTGGCCCTGTATAACCTCTACCATGGCAAGGGAGAGCGCAGCCCTGAAGAGGTGGCCAGCCTAGTGGGGCTCAGGCTGCCCACACAGCCTGGAGGGAAAGGCTGGGAGAAGTGAGGACATGGGAATGTCAGTCCGTGGGAGAAAATCCTGAAACTCTCCTGGTATTACCTGTGTGAATAGCTGTTGTATCTGGCCTCATACAGCTGGCCTCACGTAATTTAAACTACATATATGTAGTTGACCAGAGTCTGCTGGTTGTGGCACTGTGGAATGAGGACGCTTGACCTCATTCTGTTGAGCAACCGTTGTTCAAAGTGAAGGAAAATATGTGAACTGATAAAGTTTCATCTAAAATCAAACCCTTGTTGATACAGCCTTTGTTTTAGTTGTGTTAATGTCTAATAGCAGCTCATCAATAACGCTGAATATGCCATCACTTGGTGCATGTTTCTCATTTCAAGTTAATCACCTGAACGGTTGCTATAAAGGTTAGAATGTCTGGCTGTGTTTAAGTATGTATGAATGAACAGGCTAAAATAAATGTCAATCTTTATATAACTAATTGTCTCATTAATCATTATTTAGCTTTTTTTAGATTTTTTTTTTGGCGTGACACTATTTGTCTTTATTTTTTCGCTATTATTTTTTCAGAAGTAGGCAGACAGGAAGTGGGGTGGAGAGAGGTGGAATAACATGCAGCACAGGCCTCCGGGGTCGGGACTCAAATCCAGGACAGCTGCGGAGAGAACTCTGTATATGGGTCGCGAGCTCTACCGCTACACCACGCCCCGGTACTTGGCTTTTTAAGCTGATATCTTTCCAGCGAGGTTTCCGGTGTTTGAACTTTAGGATATGACCTCAAACCTTTTTTTGTGGTGTTGCAGCCAAATGTAAAGTATGCATATTTAATTTATTCAAAAGATGTATTTTTTTCCTTTGTAATATTTGGTATCAACTTTGTAAAATGTTTTTAACTGCATCCCAAACTCTTTTTAAATAAACTTGTAAGTGTAGCGGTGTGGACAAAGGTTCTGCAGGTGACTCAGATGTGCTTGCATTTTTTTTTAGACGTTTTATATGTTTCTATGGTTTACTGAGGAAAACTTAAAAACATCTCATACGTTTCAGAAACATTAAATTAGCAGATGCATCATTTTTATGTAGAAATAATAACAGTGTCTGGGTTGCTGTGTGGCCTTAGGTTTGCCCAATTTAGTTCTATGTCCAGAATTTCAGTATTATGTCTTAATAACAATTTGTCGC
This sequence comes from Crenichthys baileyi, assembly GCA_036173005.1. Taxonomy (NCBI): domain Eukaryota; kingdom Metazoa; phylum Chordata; class Actinopteri; order Cyprinodontiformes; family Goodeidae; genus Crenichthys; species Crenichthys baileyi. The sequence goes on from JAHHUM010002214.1 coordinate 35,772, forward strand.
GTCATAAATCTGCTCCTTCTTTTTTCATTCCTTCTTGTATCAATCTGAACAATATGCACCTTTCTGCTCTGGAAACAGGTTTATTTCATCTTCAAAATCAAGACGTTATGCCATTCTCTACTGGCTGCTCTGTCATGGGAAAGTGTGTTTTTAACAAGGCTTGTCTAAAACCTGTAGTTTGTAATCATTACAATGCTTATTGGATACTGTAAGAAGGAACTGAAGTTGAGTAACTTATGTCTAAATGCACTGAAGTCACATTTTAGAGCAGCGTAAAGCCACAGTGTCATAATTACCTTCCTTACATAAAGTAAGTTGGATATTATTTATGAAGTTATTTGTTTCAATTCATGTAGGCTTTGAATTCACATAATGATGTCCTAAAAAAGGTTCTGGGTCTGAAGCCTGGCAGGGGAGCTGTTCAGCATGTAGTTTGTATGTTGGCTCTGGGTTCTGTAGGTTCCTCCCATGGTAAAAAAAAAAAAACCTACATGTTAGGTTTAGTGGGGGTTCAGGTTATGAATGCATGTGTTCATTGTTGTTTGTCCAGGGTGTGCTCCACCTCGTTCCCATTCAGCGCTGGAGAAAGGCACAAGAACCCCAAATCTGAACCTGAATCCAACACTCTGCCATGTCATATTTTGGGTTAAAGAAAACAGTTAATAAAACCTAAGTCATTATTTTAGGCTCACATGTAAATTATTTTCTAAAAACTAAGGGAAAATCCAGGAAATGAAATCTGGAGAAGTTGAGGTGGGAAATCTGTAGCCAGCAAGGTCAGGTGAGTTTATTTGTATGGAATAATTCTTACACAAGGACATTTAAAATGGTTTACAGGAAAATAAAGGAACAATAATGAAATTACATTTGAAACAAGATATTAGTTAAAATAAAAATGTCAAATTTAGGCACCACACAAAAGCAGAAAAAGATTACCACTAATAAATAGCCAAGACTCTTTGACCTTCTAGGGAAACCTGCAATAAACAGGTATACTCCTGGTTTAAAGGGAACAACAGTTTTGCTCATCTCCGGTTTTTAGAGAGTTGCTTGGTGTTTTGGAAAAGGTTGATCTTATTGAGAATTTTGATGTGGATTGTACCAGGAGTCATGATGGTGCACACATTTTCTTCTTTCAGTCTGTCCTCGATGCTTTTCTTGGACATAATTAATGTTTTTGCTTGTGTTCATAATACTACTTTCAAAAAGTCTTTACCTCACTGTGTGTGTAGGTGTATTCCTGCTGCCTGTGTAAGTAAGCTCTGCACTGGTGGTGAGACTTTAATGTTGCACACTCCTCAGCAGGAGCCATCCTGGCACTTGCTTGCTGGAGACACTTGGACATCCTGAAGCCTTCATCACTGGAATCTCACCATTAAGTTTTGATAATACAAAACCTGTTCTTTGATGCAAAGTTATGGTGGATATACACTTTCTTTTAAAGGTAAAGAAAGTACAAAAACAACAAAATCATTATAACGAACCTCTTTTATAGAATTAGGTCTGATGCAGTCAAGCGGGCTTGAGTTGATTGGAAAATGTATGAAACTAAATACGGGGCAATCCTGGAAAAACATCGATAAGCCTGCCAAACACTTTCCACTGGGGCAGGGGTTTCCTTTTCAGCAGGACAACAACCCTAAAGATACAGCCAGAGCTGCAAATGAATGGTTTAGATCAGAACATATTTATGCATTAGAATGGTCCAGTCAAAGTCTAGGCTTAAATCCATTTGAAAATCTGTGGCAAGACTTTCCAGATGTACTCTGGGAACATCAGATCTTACGAGCATGATTTATCCCTACATAGGGGGGAGCTTCTAGATGTGCAAAATTAGAACAGGCATACCCCAAAAGATTTGCTCAGGAGAGGGCTGAATCATTTATGACTGTAAGTAAAGATTTGTGTCACTGTGAACGGTATTTTATATGGGGCCTGTATATCACAGGTTGCTTTGCTATTATTGAAAGTGTATCTTCAAAACTCAAATTTGTAATGCTTTCAAAATAGCCCTCATTTGCAAATAGATGGAGTACCCAAATGTTTCTTATTCCCAAATGTTTCTTATTCGTCCTTTGACCGTGCTCTTTCCTGACTGGTGGTTTTTGACATGGGCTACATGGGCAGTTGCAAAGGGCGACATTAGAGATGGGGGATCCTTAGGACAACCTATCTGTCAGCAAGTTTTCTATTGTTTTTGTGCATATTCCTGTCAAAGAGGGGTTGGCACCCCTGTGTGTTGAGTAGGGGTCCCCTGTTTGCTGCTAGGACAGAGAGCCAAGGTTACGCGCTTTGTGTAGAGTTGCACTCCATTTTATCCCGCTCGAGAATCTCAGATAATTTCTCACATTTCAATTGTTTGGAAGGTTAGGAGAAGGCTGGTCTCATCCAGGGTGCCATTCATGCAAGGACCACCACTGTTTCCTGATCTGCATTATCAACTTCACCCCCCGCCTCACATACACATAATTCTACCCTTTGCCTTTTTCTGCTCTTAATGTGCAGTGGTGACTAACGTTGCCTTCAGTGTGAATTAAAATAGACTAACCCTGGAGCAAAGCAGCTCACAGTGGCACAGGGGGAGCAAGATGTGCGCTCGTGTACAACCCAAACTTCACATGCACAAACACAGCTGGGCAAATGAACCTCCAAATGAATAGTGACAAACGAACCGCTAGTGTCAAAATTGATTTTCCACAGATACAAGAAGCAATTACTATGCGTCTTCTGATCCTACCATCCTGGAACAGGCATCCGTGACAAACAATGAGAGAGGAGGCTCAGCAAAGTGGCGCTGAAGGTTTGTAACTTTCACACAGGTAGGAGCTGGAAGATGTGTCTGTTTCTATATTGGTGGTGTGAGTAAACGTCTTAATCAAGTCAGCGCAACTTGGACTATTCTGAGAGGAATATATGTTGGAAAATGAGTCACGTTAGGTGGTGATGCGCGTCAAGCTTGGAGAAGAGCGGAAGGCGGGGACAGTGTGGAGGCTGCTTTGGTCATTGGTTTGTCAAAGGTGTAGACGCTCAGCATCGTCTTCCTCCAACAAGGGGAGGAAAACAGCTGTTGAGGGAGTTCACAGAGACGAAGTGCTGCGTCTTGTTCTTGATTTGCAATCACAGACTGTCTCTCTAGGGAGCTGGTTGCTAGAAAAAAGGGAGAGCGACACCTTTTTTAAAAAGGGCAAGGAGCGGAGAGAGGAGAGGTGACCAATCCGAAGCGATGTTCGGCATGATTAGAAATTCGCTCTTCGGAAATTCCGAGGAGACCGAGTACAAAGTGCTCAGCAGCGAGACTAAGGTAAGCCTCACAGAGACAGCTCCATCTCCAGCTGTGCGCCTTTCGATGTTTGCGCAATTATTACGCACATAATTCCTGCTACCCTAAAACGTTGAAACATTTCTATGATTCCCTTTTCAAACTCCCAACTTTAAAAGTAGATACACGTAGTAGTATTTACGTGGGAGACTTTTCTTTGCAAGCTCTCACAGCTCCTGTAACCTTGGCAGAGAGTCGGACAGTAAGGCTTGTGATTGCTTGTGACCTGTAAGGATGCCTGGTGACCCACAGTGTGGGGAAATAAAGGAGCCCCGAGGTTCTGTGCCGGTCAACAAGGCAGACGTGAATAATGATGGAAAGGAGGGGGTGTTTCTATATGGTGATGCTATATTTAGGACCGTACATCTCCCTGAACACATCATCGCCACCGTGAATCATGGCAGCATTAGGCTTTGTGCAGTTTTTTTTCAGGCTGTATAGATGGGAAGGTGCTTGAACTTAATACAGAGCAATCCTGCAAAAAAAACGTTTCAAAGGCTGCAAAAGACTTGAGACTGGGGTGGAGGTTCATCTTACAGCATGACAAAGACCCTTAACATGCATATTCATGTGTTAGAATGGCCCAGTCAAAGTCCATATCTAAATTTAATCAAGATGCTGGAAAAACATGAAAATGCTCGGATAGAGCTTTAGCTATTTTGCCAAGAAGAACGGGCAAAATCGTGCCAAGATGTGCAACTGAGTTAATTCTTTGTAGAACCCCCTTTTGCTGCAAGTCTTGTGGGGTATGCCTTGACCAGCATTAATTTTGATGTGTAAAAATTTTTTTTTCAAAGCTATGTATAATTTTCCTTCCACTTCACAATTGTGCACTACTTTGTTTTGGTAAAAATGCAAATTGCTTATACAGGAAATCACCCTCAACCCTCATCCCCACTGTGACACATGGTGGTGGCAGCATCATGCTGTATGGATGCTTTACTTCAGAATGGACGAGGAAGCCGGTAAGAGTTGAAGATCCTCGTTCATCACTGGGACCATAGCGCAGTCCCCAATAGTCCAATGTAATTTTATAGGGATGAAACTTGGTTATTGGAGCAGTATTAAAATTATGTTAGCTTAAGCTCAAAGGTTAGGCATTTAATTATAATAATTTAATGTTAGGGTTAGCGATAAGATCATGCACCTTGTCAGTGGAGGGAACCTATAGGGCTATATTTTCACGTCTCTGTGTGAATTCATGAGTCCACAATAGATGCATGAAATGACCCTGCCTTGGAAGAAGATACATCTCAGCCTATGAGCTTCGACCTTGTGTCCAAATTCCAACCAAAATACCTGTCAATTTGAGGTGAATATAAAAAATTTAGAGGCGTACCCCCTTATGCGTTATTTCACCTCATTTGTGCAATGCACCTGTCACACTGATGGCAAACTAGACCCTCAGTAGTGGCACCAACCGTAAACTCGAACCGAAAAATGATGTGCTATGCTAAAAATAAGTCAAACCAATTTAATTGAACTCTGTTGAGAAGAATAGTCAACAATCCAGTCAGAATTATGAAGGAAGCTTCAAATTCAAATGCATCCCTAACCGTTCACATTCAGTACGACATTAATTCCATAAGGGGTGTATGTAAACTTTTCACAGGCATTCTTTATGTCTTTTTTTAAGGACCAACAATGAATCTCATCCTCCATGGATTGTAGATGTTTACATGCAGCATGTGTTGCTGTGTTTTGAAAGTCCCTTTGTTCGTTTATCTCCCAAACAAAAGATAACTTCTGAGTGGGAGACAAAGAGATAAAAAAGGCATTTCCCTTCCACATGAGAGAACATGGCCCACACTGACACACACAAACACACTGACAGATAGATCTGTTTTGACACAGCCAAGTGTACGTCATGTAAAGATGGGATATTTAAAAAGGACTCTTGAAGCCAGCTGTTGTTTAATCCTGCATGGCAATAACAGCTCTTCAGTGCATCCAAAACAATATTTATCTGCACAGCTATCAAGTGGCTGTTTATTTACTGATTATTTATATAATAGATACAGTATTTAGAATATAATGCCTGCTTTGAGAAATTGATTTTATAATGGTTTAGATCAGAACCAGTTCAGCTGCACTTAATTTTGTCAAAGGGGCCAAAATTCCAGCAAATTATTGTAAAAAAACCTCCGACTTTGGAGAAAGTTAAAAAACATCTCTCACCCATTATTCTGACAGCAAACTGAAAAAAAATCTTGGTTATCCTAAATGACTGAAAACAGGAAATGTTTGATTTATTGTCACACGTCGAGAGAAAAGGGGGTTTTTATACACTCAATATCTGGTTTCAATTGTATAAAGCACTTGTCTGACACTTCTAATTAAAACTAACAGTTACAGATGAGATGCTGGGTGGGGCTTATTCACACATTCACAACTGAACAACACCAGCAACAATGGGTGAAACTGAGCATAAATCCAGCTAAGCTAATGAGCACAGAATATTGTTTAAAATCAAAACCATGGAGTTTTTTTCTTTACTATTATTAGTTAGTTGTTAGAGAGAGAGTGTGTGTGTGTGTGTGTGTGTGTGTGTGTGTGTGTGTGTGTGTGCGCACGCGAAAGCGCTCTTTCAGGGCACAGGCTAATTACAATGTACATGCTGACATAGGCACACACAGGCTCACAGCCCGCATGCACATGACAAATTAATTGCACCGTTGCATAGATGAGGGCCTCTGCTTTCTTGTCAGCCATGCACAACTTTAATGTTGGCCCCAGTGACAAGTTCTACAGTGCTAACTCTTTAATTGCAATACAGGAGCCGCTGTACCTGTCACAAGTTACAGCTCCATGATAGCATAGTGTTATCCTGTTTTTAAATTGGAATCTACTCAGTGGACAGTTAGCCCTGGAGGAAAGGTTGTTGAAGATCTTTATAAAATGCTGTTTGAAAAGGGGATTGAAAGATACTAATTTATTTTACAGGATGAAGATCCTATAATCTGCATGATACTTCTTAGCTTTGAATGTTGCTCATGGGGAAAGAAAATAGTCACAAAATGTCCAGATACAAATAAAAACATGAAGTACAAATTAAGTCTTGAACATAGTTCCTCTGTTTCATTTAGTGCTACAGGTGTCACACTACGAGCAACATTCATCTGCAAGATAATAAACTGCAACAGCCAGCGGTTTATTTCCAAAGCAAAATTTAGTTGCAATATTATGCTAATTAGTTCCAAGTTACACTGTGAAGAAAACCCCAGAAACTACTGTACATAATAGGGACCACATAGAAAAGTGATTATGCTGCACAGTAACCCCACTTAGTCATCTATTTTTAATGCAGATGTTTGTGTAAGTTGTTTATATGTCTCCTCAATGCCTCTGCACTATTATGTAAGAGCACACATCCCTGGCCCATAATTCTCTGTGAGCTCACTGAACCCTGCAGAGCAGAACAAGACATTTAATCATAGCAGGGAAAATATGGTTCATCTGGGTCTGCCCACTGTGGGGTTTTTTTGCCCACACACAGATACGCATCAAGGATTTATTGGGGTTTGGCCAACCCAAGTGGAGCATAACTGTGAATTTGAAGAAAATGAATGCACTGCCATCAAATTATTTCACAAATATTTTCTGAAAAGTATGGCGTGCATTTGTATTTGGGCTCCCTACTTTCTGGAGCCACCTTTTTTTGCTACAAATACAGATACAAGTCTTTTGGTTTCTGCCAGCTTCGCACATCTTGACACTGAATGTTTTGCCTGTTCTTGTCCCGGTGGACAGTAAACCTCAGAAACTGCCTGACCCCTTTTTCAGCCGCTTACAGGTTCTCTTCCCAGGTTGATCTGTATTTAGCTCTATCCAATTCCCAATCAACTCTGACCAGCTTCCCTGTCCCTGATAAAGAAAAGCATTCCCATAGCATGATGCTGCCACCGCCATGTTTAACTATGGGGAAGGTGTCCTCATTATGTGCATCGTTTTTATTACCCAAAATAGCATTTTGCATGTACAGTCAAGCAGTTCAGTTTTGGTCAAGTTAGGCCAGAGCACCTTCTTCCACATGTTTTCTGTGTCTCTTCTACACGCCTGCAAAAAGGACTTCTTAAGACGTTCTTCTCATCACCCCTCCATAAAGCCCAGATTTGGAGAGTACATGACTAATAATTGTCCTGTCAACAGGACCTGATGCATTTGCAGCTCCTCCAGAGTTACCATGGGCCAATTAGAAGACTTCTGAATATTATTGGTTACACTAGATTTTAGGGTTGTAGAGTAAAGGGGGCTGAGTACAAATGCACATCAATTGTTTCTGAATTGTTTTTTTTTTTTTTTTTTCCATTTTAGATTTTTTCGTGGCACTAGTGGCCTTTATTTTTCCCAGTATTTTTTGACAGGAGTTAGGCAGGAAATGGGGGCGGAGAGAGAGGAGAAGACATGTGGCAAATGTTGCCTTTGCTGGGACTCAAACCTGGGATGGCCGCGTCGAATACTAAAGCCTCCGTATATGGGTTAACCCCCTACAAAACCAGCGCTGTGCCCCATTTGTTCTGATTTTGATTTGTAAATACGCTACCGGTCAAAAGTTTTAGAACGCCTTTCTCATTTAATGGTTTTCTTTATGTTTATGACTATTCACATTGTATTTAGATTCTCACTCAAAGCATCACAACTATGAATGAACACATATGGAATTATGTTGCAAAAAAAAAAATTGTAAAAGAACTTTAAATATGTTTTGTATTTCAGATTCCTTATAGTAGCCGCCCATTGCTGTTATGACTGAAATATTAACCCTTGGCCGTCTCTCAGTGAACGTCCTGGAAGTTCTTTCAAAACTCTTTGGAAAACCATTCCAGGTAACCACCTCATGACGCTCAAGGAGAGAATGCTAAGAGAGCAAAGCAGTAATCATAGCAAAGGGTGACTATTTGGAAGAATCTAAAATATACAAATGTTTTTTTCACACTTTTTGTTTACTATATAATTCCATGTGTGTTCACTCATAGTTTTGTTGTCTTTGGTGAGAATCTACAATGTAAATAGTCCTAAAAATAAAGAAACCCATAAAGTGAGAAAGTGTATCTAAAACTTTTGACCAATAGTTTAAATTGCTGCTATCATCTAAATTCAACCTCTTCTCTGCTTTCTTCCTTAGAAAGGGCACAACTTGGTTTGCATGTGCAAAAATGGTTCTCGCAGCTGTTCAAGAAACCATTGACACACACTGGTCCACAAATTGTTGGCATTCTCTTGTTCGACAGAATGGAGTTCGCTTTGAGGTGAGACGGTACGATGCTGCAAAATACGCCGCCATCTCCTCTGAAGGAAGAACCTATGATCAAGTAATTGGGGAGCTGGTGCGGAAACTGCTGACGTACATTGGTGGAAACAATGACCAAGGTTCAATGGAGAAACACAAAAACCAGCCGAACCACATTTCAAATTTACCAAACATCAATGTATCTTGTTCAGAAAGTAGAATATTTACAAAAGCAATGTGCACAAAAACAGAATTTTACATTTAAACTTGAGAGATTTTGCTCAAAAGACATTAAGTTACATGTATTTTAAATCTACTTCCTTACATTTCACATTTAAAGGTGAGGCCATGGGAATAGCGTTTCCCATCATCATCACAGTATGCCCACGGAATGATGGCGTTTTCTCCCGACGTTTGGAAGTGGGCATCCAGATCCCCAACGCCTATCAGCAAGACCCCCCAGCTCCCACTGACAGTGCTATCAGGATTGAGGAGCGGCCTGGCATGACCGTATATGCTCTGTATGTTCCACTTAAATCGGTTTTAAATCTAATATGTACTGAACATTATATTTGGTGACACAGTGTGCCTTAAGAAAGGGTTTAGTATTCAAAATTTTATATTTGAAAAGGTTTGCAAGACATTGTGTTCACATATAAAATCGCATGTTTGATGCTTTATTATGACTTAAAGCTTGTAAAAGTGGATTAAGAGACCTCAGTTCATAATACAAGAGTTTAAACATGATGTGTAGTCTATTTATTATTGAAAGTGATCCAATATTGGGTATCAGTAAATAAAGAAAGTGAAGGAATCTGCAGGATAATTAATTCAGGTTGAGCTGAAATATCCTCCAAGCATCTCTTTTTTTAGAGCCTCCCATGTATTATTTTAAGACACAGTGGACAAGACTGAAAATCTGAACTTGGAGACCATAAAATGTGCATATTGTTCACAGATAGAAATAATTCAGACTAACTGTACTCTTTAAGAGTGGATGCCAAACAAAACATTTTAAGAGCAAGGCATCTAAAAGTCTGTCAGGTCACATGAGTTAAACAACCATGGGTTCCCTTTTTAAATATCTGATTTTTTTCTGTTGCGCCAATGTACAGGAGCTCATCATCTGCCAAACAATAATCAGCAGCAATGTCTTTGATAGAGCTGAACTATCCAATGTTCAGTATACTGGTGCTGAAACAAATCAGTCAGGCAACTGCCCGGAAGATGTTTTGTGGATATATGAAACCGAACAGAAGCTTTTGGACTCGTGGACTCAATTAAACAGTCAGATGTTTATGGAGGACAAGGCACTGCTACAAAAATTATGACTTCTTATAAATAGCATGGTGATTGTAGACTCATGGTATGGGCCTCCCCTGTTGTACATATGACCCGTTAAGAGTTGCTGTCATTATTTGGACAATTTAATTATATTTTAGATCAGTGAGTTCTAAAAGGAGAACTAGATTTGAGTTTAGGAGGACTGTAGTAACAATGTGAAAGTCTCATGCTACGGACCTTCCCAGTTGTATTAAAGTCTGTTGTTTTGCCATTATTGGCTGGAGAAAGAATACAACTTCACATCTGTGACTTCTGAAAAGGGCCCTGCGTCAGTATACAGGGGTTGGACAATGAAACTGAAACACCATGGTTTTAGACCACAATTATTTATTAGAATGGTGTAGCGGCTCCTTTTGCGGCCAATACAGCATCAATTCGTCTTAGGAATGACATATACAAGTCCTGCACAGTGGCAAGGGTTTTTAAACCATTTTTTGCGGTAGGGCCGGGTTCACTACGTGTACGGGAGGAAATTTTCCTACTCCCCCTCAAAACCCCCCAAAGTGGCTCAAATTTTAGATCTGGTGAATGTGTAGCCATGGGGATGTTTAGCTCATTTTCTTTTCACAAACCAATCTTTCCCATCTTGCTGTGTGTATTGGCATTGCTCCTGATCACGGCCCCCGCCTTCAGGATCAAGTTTTGAACCAGGATTCACGGGTCCTCAAAAATGGTTCTTTATCCTTGCATTTGACCCCCCATCTACCAAGTATTGGGCCAAGGGAATCCATAAATTGGCACCCAAACCATCCTGATCCCCCCCCTGCTTCATCTGGGCAGCACAGTCTGGGGGGGGACGCTTCTTTGGGGGCTTCTCCACACCGTAACTCTCCCATGTGGGAAAAAAGTGAAGTGGACTCATCAGAGAACAATCTGTTTTCCTTTTCCAAAACCCCAAAATTGCCTCCTTGCACCCTTGAAACCCACGTTTGGCATTGGCATGAGTGACCAAAGGTTTGGCTATAGCGGGCCCGCCCGTGTATATTGACCCTGTGGAGCTCCCGACGGACAGTTCTGGGTGGAAACAGGAGAGTTGAGGTGCACATTTAATTCTGCCGTGATTTGGGCAGCCGTGGTTTTATGTTTTTTGGATACAATCCGGGTTAGCACCCGAACATCTCTTCCCCAGACAGCTTCCTCTTGCGTCCACAGTTAATCCTGTTGGATGTGGTTCATCCTTCTTGGTGGTATGCTGACATTACCCTGGATACCCTGGCTCTTGATACATCACAAAGACTTGCTGTCTTGGTCACAGATGCGCCAGCAAGACGTGCACCAACAATTTATCCTCTTTTGAACTCTGGTATGTCACCCATAATGTTGTGTGCATTTCAATATTTTGAGCAAAACTGTGCTCTTACCCTGCTAATTGAACCTTCACACTCTGCTCTTACTGGTGCAATGTGCAATCAATGAAGACTGGCTACCAGGCTGGTCCAATTTAGCCATGAAACCTCCCACACTAAAATGACAGGTGTTTCAGTTTCATTGTCCAACTCCTGTATCTTTCTGCAAACAAATAAATGAAAAACCAAAAGTGATTGTCATTGCACAGGTATTTTCCTGTTGCATTAGAGCCAGTTGCCTTTACTCATTGGGCAATGAATTTAATTGTAGATCAGTGAAAAATGAACAATTAACTGTAACATATGGTAGATCAGTGAATTTTGAAAGGAAATGTCAGAAAACCTGTCTATGAAAAATTAGCTGTAGAATGAATGTATATATCATTCAGCATAACATTTGAACTATTTGCGTGGCTAATACCACTTACTACATATTTCCTTTTGAAATTTGTGAAATCTAGCTGCTTCTTTCTTGAAATATTAAGCCAACAGATTTTTCCTCCATTATGATGTAGTCAGCTAGATGCTCTCCTTTGGATCAGTGTGCCGGTGGTGCTTGTGAAAAAGCATGTTGATTTGTGCTTTGTTAAGCTGGTTTTCAAGTATTCTTTTTTAGCTCTTTGTTCTTCCCCAATTATGTTTTTTTTTTTTTTACCAAAATGGTGGTTTGCAATATCTAAACAATAAATAATATGATGGCTGCTTTCTGCACTTTTTATTTGGAGTTGATGCTATGATGCAGCCTTGCAGAATTATGGGTCACTCTTAAAGACAGAAAACCCCACGTGCACAAGTCTCTCAACCAAAATGCTTGAGAATAAAGTGAAGGTTTGGAAAGGGCCATGTCAAAGTCCTGACCCGAATCTAAAAGAGATTATGTGGAAGGATGTGAAGTGAGCAGTTCAACCGAGGAAACCCACCAATACCCCAGAGTCAAAGCTGTTCTGTACAGTGAAGTGGACTGAAATACCTCCCAGCTCATGTTCAAGCCTGATTACAGTTACAGCAACAATGAAGCTGTGGTCATAACCTGGTTGGTAAAACTGGATAATTTTCCTGTTAAACTATATACCATATTCATTTACCTTAGACTTGTTTCATTTTGTAGGTCACTAATGAATCTAGATTATTTCGAGAAATTCAACAATTTTTTATCACCACTTTTATAAAGGACTAGAACTTAAAATTTCCCATTTCTTTTTTGTGTTTCAGACAGTTTGGTGGCTTTGCAGGGGAGAGCGAGTATCGGGCTGAGGCGTCCCGCCTGACGCGCACCTTGGGCGAGACTACCCCCTTTCAGCGCAAGCAGTACTTCTGCTGCAGCTATGACCCACCACTCAAGCCTTATGGGCGTAGAAATGAAGTTTGGTTTCTACAGGAGGACCCGTGACAGGCCAATCAGTCACATCTGATGCTTAATCCTCTAAAACAATCTAGACCACTGTTAGGTTCAAATTAAACATACTTAACCTTTAAAAACAAACTAGAATTAATCTTAAGAATGACCAAAATTTAGGAAAGAAACAATCATTTGACACTAAATTAGCTTCCACTTGTCGTGAAACAGTGTAAATAATTTATTTTATGGAGAATTATATTTGTCTTTGAAGGTAATAAGTCCCTGTACAGTTCCAATGCCAATGAGCTACAATTTGCACAGCTTTAGTTTAAATAACAGTGACAACTACAGGGAAATGTTAAGACCTAACGTGGAAAATGGCTGCAAAAGGGAACCTTTCTGATTAAGATACAGTAAAGTTTAACCATAAAGTGGAATAAGGCTTTATAAATTAGCTGTAAGGGGACCTTTGCTTGTTTGGGCTACGACTACATATACTTTGTTATATGTTTGTTTAGAAAGCATCTGTATTTTCAGTAAGGACTTTTTGTTTTACTGCATGAGATATTACAATTTTAATTTCATTAAACTCTACAGAGTGTTTTGTGATCCGTCTGTCCATGTAAGGGTTTTGTGCATAGAGTGAATTTTTTTAAGGCTTGAGTGTTTCTGTGCATAATAAAATACACTATTCAGTTATAGTCTGCATTTCCTGGTTTTGGCCTTTTCATTTGTGGATCACAAATTCAGTCAGATTTTTCTCATACCATTGAAAAATGGAACACTCATAAACATCTAACCCTTCTAAACGTTAAAGCTCCACACAGTGGCCTGCAGAAGCATTCCTAACCCTGGATTTAGGGAAGAGTGACGAGAAGAAAAGTCCCGTTTGCAGTTTGTCTCCAGTAATATAGGGGACACAGCAAACATGAGGAAGCAGGTGCTGTGGTAAGACCAACATTTTACTTTTAGGCCTATATGCAAACGCTATGCGTGGAGAAAAACCAATATTGCACAAGCCCCTGGGCACACTATCATCACCATTAAACAAGGTGGTGGCTCCATTATGCTGTGGGGATGCTGGAAGAAAATCTGTTTGAGACTGCAAACGACTTGAAACACAAAACATACAGCCAGAGCTAGAGTAGTTTCAATCAAAGGATATTCATGTGTTTGTTTCAGACCTCAATGCAACTGAAAATCTGTGAAATGTGATGTTCACAGGTTCTCGCCATCCAATCTGACTGAGATTAGGTGATTTAGCAAAGAAGAAAGTGCAAAAAAAACCTACCCTCTAAATGTGTGAAGCTGGTACTTGTAGACCCACACCTAAAAGACTTGCAGCAGTAATCGCAGCAAAAGTTGGTTCAACAAATGTTGACTTGGGGGATGAATCATCATTTTCCTTTCACTTCTCAACTAGGCACTAATTTGTGTTGCATTTCCCATAAAAGCTCAATAAAGTAGTTTTTTTATTTTAAGAAGATAAAATGCAAAAAGGTCTTTCCTGAGCATGTGTGGCAGTGGCCAACTAGCCAATAAATGAAACACAACAACCCAAGGGTAGAACAGCGTACTATATTAATATAAAAAAATGTGACAATTTTGGAAGATGTTCAAAAACATAAAACACTGAAATATAAGCTTTAATAAGTGATTAATTTATTAGATTTTATTTGAAACAAAATTTAGCAGAGAGAAAAAGAACTTCAAAAGGTATTAAAATACAGACATTAGATTAAATCAGGTGAAGCATCTACCTACTACATCTGTGTGCAAATAATCCATCAAACAAATTGTAACTGTCGCACATTAAGGGAGACACATAGCCTGTTTCAATCACAACACTCTTAATCTGCAACCAATGCTTTGCATTCAGAGGAATCAACAGCAATAAAGCACTCATGAGCCTTGAATAAATCAATGTGGCTCTGTAACCCCACACTAGTTTAATTAGAGAAGGAGAGCAGTTCTGGTGTTGATCACAGAGATTGCACCTACATGTATCACAAGAAATCTTTCTGAATCCTCCTTACCCCCAAACATTGCACTGCTTACTTTTAACTTAAACCATCTAAGAGAAATATTACATTATCAGGAAAAATAGCATAAATGAATGACGCTATTTAAAATCTAATGTGAAGAAGTACAAGGAAACATTCCTGATAGCTGAAGTAAAGTTGTTTATATTTGCCTATATATTAATACACACAAAAAACTAAAAGGAAAAAAAAATACAGTATTTGCTATGATGCTGTGGAGAAACGGGGTTTTAGTGGAGAGGTTTCCCTCAACAATCACATAGCCAGAAAACATTTTGTTAAAAATAGTTTTCTTACTTTAATTTAAAACATGGATAGTTTTGGTGTTAGAGAATTAGATAGAAAATAATACATTTTCATGCTGAGAATGTGAGAGTTAATATTGTTGGTTTTAACTGGCAGCCTGTCAAAGACACAGTTATGTTCTAACCTGTTCTTGTGCCCAAAATATCACTGATTCTTCGTTAAAGCATTACTGACATCCTTGAGCTCTGTGCCAACAGCCTTCACTTTTTAATCAACCTAGCAGTTTTCCATCAACATTACTTGCTTCGGAGTCTAATTTGGGAAACATGGGAAGCAAGAGGAGTGCCACAGAGGTGATGGTTCGAGTCTCAGTCTTTCTTTTTGTCAGGGGAGTTTGGATAAGGTGCATATGGTGGAGGCCGCTCCTGTAGTGGAAATAAAACACTGTTTTGAGTGCCATCTTTAAAAGGACAGCTGACAAGTCCAGACAAAGACATGGCATGGAAGCTTACCGCAGGCATGTAGACGCTGTGCGGATTGCTGGGATTATAATACGCGCTGCCTGCTGCTTCAGCCGCCTTTGAGTTGCCTGTTCATAAAATGAAATGTGGCAAAGACAAGAAGATTAATGCTGACAGTCATGAATGCAGAACGTACTTAGAGTACAGACGCTACAGCGCAACCCACTATGCAAGGAGCGCATGGTAAGTCATGTGAATCCTAAATGACAGCTTCAGAAATCCTCCAGACAGAATCAACTGTCACTGCCCAAGGAGCAACACGGGAAACGTCCAACTGAACATCCACCGAAAACAAAGACATGTCCCACTGGAACAATGTATTCTCACATCTAAACGGGAGGAGTGTTTGCATAGAGTTCTGCATGTGAGTATTGTTTAACCTTTGTAATTATGATGTTTAATACATGAGACACTAGCAGACCGTGTGCCGAAGTGCCGTATTTCAAAGTGATTCATCTTGAAAAAGATAGATCAGATCTGACAGGTGCAGTGACACAGAGGAGAACGAGGAGAGAGACTCAGAGAGAGAGAGGAACAGACCTGCAGGAGGTGGGGGAGCAGCCCAGTTCTGAGAAGGTGGAGCCCAGTTCTGGGGTGGCCCAGGATAAGGAGGGGGTGGGGCCATGTAGTCAAACCCAGATGGGTACATGCCTGGAAAGGAAAAAACAAGATATGTACAATTTTGAGACACAATATACAGCGAACTGTCAAGGTACTAATACCAACTGGAATACAAACGCTTGGCACACTATTAAGTTTTTAAAAACCATTTAAAAAACATGTATCATCCTCACTCACCTTCACAATTATGTGCTACTTTACACTGGTCGATCACATAAAATCCCAGTAAAATACATTCAAGTTTGTTTTTGTAACGTCACAAAACGTGAAAAAGTATGAAAAAAATGTTGCCGAACTAACAGAAAACGGGAGAAATACTGTAAAATTACACTGATACATTTCAAGCATAAAACATTCAGAGACATCTTAATCTATCCATACAATAATTATGCAATATGAAAGTAGAAGAAAAAGTCATTCTGGCTGAAATCTGTACCTGCTGCTGCTGTTGGATAGGGGTAGCCCATATTGGCAGAAGCAGTAGGAGGAGGGGGACCCTGGTAGAATCCGTTCTGCTGGGGAGGGGGTGCGTAAGGATAGCCGTTAGGGGCAGATGGAGGTGGCCCATACCCGTTCACCATGCCGGGTGAAGGGTAACCATAAGCAGGAGCACCGTTCTGGGCCGGAGCAGCACGAGATGCTGAAACACAAAGGAGAACAAGGTCTATTACCACACACATAGTGGACCTATTTCACTAAGCTCACTTTTCAAACTTTTTCATTTAAAGGTAAAAGATATGGTGTGTACTCATTTTTTATGAGTTTTATATCATCCATTGTGGAGTACAATAACTAAAAACATATGAACACAAACCATTTGTGGCCAGTTTGAAGAGATCCTGTCCCACCTCAATGGCTCCTCCACTGGGAAATGACATCTTGAAATGAGCCTGACCTTCCCAGCCACCTGAACAAACAGTCCATTTCAATTAGACAATGGGATTCCTCATCTTCTCTTAATTACAAGGCTAACCCTATTCATCTTTTGGTTTCGGATCAGCTAACGAGAGAAAAAGATGGACACCTACCACCTGCCTCAGCCGACACAGTGCCTTTTATGTAGTTGGCTCCAAACACTGGCTGCTCAATGCTGCAGCCCTTCATCAGATAATAGGGGAACACGGCTGAGCCTAAGCAGTCCTTGTTGTTACTGGACACGAACACCAACTGAGAAGGTGAAGGGGAAAACAATAACAAAAGAACAAAATTGTGTGAGAAGCATGAAGACCACAGCAGCATCCAAAGCAAGCTTGTTGTACAAAACTGAGTTACCCTGTATGGTGTAAGATAAATTGTGCCTTTCTTGGTCCCCTTGAGCAGATCAGTCTTGCAGGTGACATCAGTGAATGACAGCTCCACATTCTTACATTGTCTTAAAACACTGAAAAGGCAAGGCAAGTTTATTTATATAGCACATTTCGGTAGCAAGACAATTTAAAGTGCTGTACGTGAAAAAAAGAAAAAGAAACATAATAGGAAAAGTAAAATGCAGTGCCATAATGGTAATTAAATAATTAAGGAGAATAACAAATTATTACAAGATGATAATAAAAAATAAATAAAATAAAAATTAATGATAAAATGATTGACAAGAAAATGAAAGGAAAGTTGGACTGAAAACTTAACTAATAATGTTTAGATGGCACATCCAAAGGCCGCTCTAAACAAATAAGTTTTTAATCTTGATTTAAAGCAACTTAGGGTTTCAGCGCTTTTACAGTTTTCTGGGAGTTTATTTCAGATTAGTGGAGCATATAACATATAACATCACCAGCCTGAATGACTAACGGCCAGTAGCACTCACACCCATCGTCATGAAGTGCTTCGAGAAACTGGTACGGATCATATCACTTCACATCTGTCCCCCACACTCGACCCCCACCAGTTTGCCTACAGGGCCAACCGGTCCACGGAGGATGCCATCGCCACCGCCCTGCACACCACGCTGACCCACGTGGAGCAGCGAGGGAGCTACGCGAGGCTGCTCTTCCTGGACTTCAGCTCGGCGTTCGACACCATCACCCCGAGCCGGCTGGTGAGCAAACTGGGACACCTGGGTCTCCCCAACAGCACCTGTAGATGGATTATGGACTTTCTGACAGACCACTCCCAGAGGGTGAGAGGGTTGGTCCTCTCCACTGAGGACCAACACGGGTTCTCCACAGGGCTGTGTGCTGAGCCCCCTGCTCTACACCCTCTACACCCACGACTGCACCCCCACCTACCCCAGCAACACCATCATCAAGTTCGCAGACGACACCATGGTGGTGGGGCTCATCTCAGGAGGAGATGAGACGGCTTACAGGACGGACGTGAAGCATCTGTCAGCATGGTGCATGGACAATAATCTGACTCTGAACACCTCCAAGTCAAAGGAGCTCATCGTTGACTTTTGGAGGTGTAAACAGGACACACAGCCCATCATCATCAACGGGGAAAGGGTGGAGATGGTGCCGGACTTCAGGTTCCTGGGCACCCACATCAGCGAGGATCTGACGTGGACTACTAACTCCACGGCGATCCTGAAGAAGGCGGAGCAGAGACTGTACTTCCTGAGGACTCTCAGGAAGAACAACCCGCGACCAGAGCTGCTGCTGCTGTCCTTCTACCGCTGCTCTGTGGAGTCGGTGCTGAGCTGCGGCATCTCGCTGTGGTTCTCCAGCTGCACTGCAGCAGAGAAGAAGCAGCTCCAACGGGTCATCAACACCGCCCAGAGACTGACTGGCTGCCCTCTCCCCTCCCTGGAGGAGATTTACTCCACCCGCTGCCTCAGGAGAGCCCGCAGCATCATCAGGGACCCCTCTCACCCCGGTCAACATCTTTTTTTACTGCTCCCCTCTGGAAGGCGTTTCAGGGCAATAAGGACAAAAACAAACAGACTTAAAAACAGCTTCTTTCCTAGAGCTGTTGTTGCCCTGAACGCCTCATGTACACTGTAACAACTGTTACTATCAATAATGACATAAAAAGTAATTACATTCCGTGCAATATGCCACCTCATGTGCAATACTAAAACAACTTGTAAATATTCTTTTTTTTTCTCCACCTGCACAGTCCTTTTTTTATAACTTTTTATAACTTTTTTAACTTTTTAATATTTATTTTCTTTAATTTGCACGACTTGCCTGCACTGTTTTGAAAAATTTCGTTTCACCCATGTGGAGCAATGACAAATAAAGAATTCTGATTCTGATTCTGATAAGAACTAAAAGCTGCTTCTCCTTGTTTGGTTCTGGTTCTGGGTATGCAGAGTAGATTTGAGCCAGAAGACCTGAGAGGTCTGGGTGGTTGAAACACTGACAACAAGTCTGTAATGTATTTTGGTGACAAGTCATTCAGTGATTTATAGACTAACAGAAGTATTTTAAAGTCTATTCTCTGAGCTACAGGGAGCCAGTGTAGGGACTTTAGAACCGGGGTGATGTGCTCCACTTTCTTAGTTCTAGTGAGGACGCAGGCAGCAGCGTTCTGCAGCTGTCTGATCGACTTTTTAGGCAGACCTGTGAAGACACCGTTGCAGTAATCAATTCTACTAAAGATTAACGCATGAATGAGTTTTTCAAGGTCCTGCTGAGACATTAGTCCTTTAATCCTGGAGATACAAAAAAAAATACACAAGTCATCTTTAGGCGAGATTTAATAAAGCTGTGCTTACAAATCAAAGAAAAAAAGTTTAATTATCCATGTATACAGCAAACAAATCATAAGTTAACGCATGAATTAGTTTTTCAAGGTCCTGCTGAGACATTAGTCCTTTAATCCTGGAGATATTCTTTAGGTGATAGAAGGCCAACCTTGTTACTGACTTTATGTGCCTCTGAAGGTTCAGGTCTGAGTCCGTCACCACACCCAGGTTTCAAGCCTGATTGGTGGTTTCTAGCTGTATTAACTGAAATAATTTTTTCAGCACTAGAGGCCTTTATTTTTTTATAGTAGGCAGACAGGAAGGAGGGGCAAAGAAAGGAGGAGACATTCAGCAAAGGTCGCCGGGTCCGGGACTCGAACCCGGGACGGCCGCTTTCGAGGACTATAGCCTCTTTATGTGGTCACGCGCTAACCCCTACATAACCAGCACCGCGCCCATGTGTGCTAGCTTTTAAATGCTCTTCCTTTGGTCCAAAGATTATTACTTCAGTTTTGTTTTGATCCATGCATTGATTTCTTCTAAGCATTTACCCAGCGCTTGAATGGGTTCATAGTCACCTGGTGACATCGTAACTATAGCTGTGTGTCGTCTGCATAGTTATGATAACTTATGTTGTTGTTTATTATAATCTGAGTTAGGGGAAGCATGTAGATATTGAATAGGAGGGGCCCTAAGATGGACCCTTGGGGAACGCCACATGGGATTTTTATGGTCTCTGATGTAAAGTTACCTAGTGACACAAAAAATCCCTGTCCTTCAATTAGGATTTAAACCAATCGAGTGCTGTTCCAAAAAGGATAATAAACAGATATTAAATAATTTACAAAAAAAAATAACAGGTTTTGTGTCCACCTGTTTAGTTCTTATTGGCTGAAGGGATTGTCAAACACAGTGGCTATCCCGGGGGGGTCATAGATGGAGTCAACTGCAGAACAATTTAGCCTTATAAACCTTGGTTGATGTAATAAAGTGCGATCTGCAGGATGGATCCAAACATTGTTTTTATTGGTTTTTTTAGACTGTTCCAGCAAAAAGACAGATGAGCTGCAGAACCAACGAATACCTCCAACATTAACTTCTCCATCCTTAGCAAGAGGTCACAGTACCCGACTACCCTAAGGTTAGCAGATTCAGGGCAAATGTTTTACATGTTTAGTGTTGAAGACGACCAAGCTAAGATCGACAGTTTGCTTTAATCTCTGTGGTTTTAAACTGTGGGACAGAAGAGAAATGCATTCTGATCTTATAGTCTGATCTGCATTATAAAGAAAAAAAATACCTTGCAGAAAAGATCCAAAATCTAATTTGAGCAAAATCAACAGCCACGAAATTACACTTAACTGAAGAAAAATGTTAAAAAGCTAAGGCTTATCATGTCAGAAAATCCCCTCACTATGAATCGTTGGAGTTGTAGGAAACAATAAGATCTCTTTGCCATATATAACGTATCCTGGAATATTATTAAACCGACAAGTACTAAACTAACCTCCAGATATGCACCAGTTAATTGCCCTTTAATTTACATTAATTTACATTCAAAGGGCTATAATTATTACAAAATGTAGCAAGTTCTTTAGGGGTTTGAATGAAACCATCAGAGTTGATCAAGGGGAAACCGGGCTGATCCATTGGTGGATGTCTAGGTTTTATTTAGGTGTTTTCACTGTAATCTTTCTCTATAAAACAGCTATACTAAATGTTGTGTTCTGATTTCGTTAAGGTTATGCATCAGGTAAATGTCTAAACCATTACCTATTGGTTTATTTCTCATCGTAGTTACGTATTTTCAATAAATGTGGAGATAAATAATACCAAACATGGCCAAAGCTGTGTGGCCGTGATAGAAAAGACGAACGTTTGGACATTTTACGTAAATCTGGTATTTTTGATAGCGGTTTTTAACCCGAACTTGCGTAAAACTAGCGCGTGATGGCATCATTGTTGTAACAGAATGTCAACATGAAAAGCAGCCATTACTTCCTGTTTTGACAGACGGTTAACGAAACAAGTTGGCCAAAAGCAAAACTAACCTTCACGACACCATAAGGGTAACAAGACAGCATTACATTTCTCCTATAAACGTAATTATAGGTGAAATCACAGGAATTCTGGTTAAAAATAAGAGCAATTGTCAACAAGGCTAGCTTTGCTAATGTTATCCCGTGAGCTAGCATTAGGTAATGGAAAGTAAACAAGCTAAGGGGAAAGACGACAGCTGCCTAGTTTATTAAATGAACCCAAAATAAACGTCACACATACGTTTCTCCGTTGTTGATCAGAACTCCGCCGTTTTGAGAATGGTTCCGATTTAGAGCCATGTTCAGGAGCTATGTGGAACTTCTCCTGTTGCCTGTGGTTAATGCTAAAGCCTGACGCCGTCACAGAGGGATGGTCCTCCGACGACACAGTACGTACGTCACCACAACACCAGATAACTCGTGACCTGACTCTGGAAGCTTTTGACAGAGTATGGCAAGCAATTTTAACATTTAATAGCCAATGGGGCTCTTTGATTCAATGGGCTGAGGGACTAAATGGTGGCCATCCCCGGAGCAACGGTTGCCTCGCCGGGTGACAAATGGTGCGCACCCAAAGTCACAGGAAAGTTTAGAAACAGAGTGGCAATCAGTTATAAGTTTGGCCATATTTTTTGGCCTAACAATTCTGCTCTGTATTTGGAATATATAATTCTGTTGGTGATAAAAATTATTTATGCTGGATGGGTTGAATTTTATCAGCTCAATGTACGTGAAAATGAAACTTAAGGCTATCTGCTCATCTGATTGAGGAGGAAACAAGCTTTAGATCAATTAACGCTAATTACCAGGTGTCATGTGACCCTCATCTAGTCGAATACAAAGACCTCGGAACCCTGGAGTCAAGAAAAACGTTACAAAGTAAAAGGAGATGATCTTCAACTCCGCAAAAATTAGATTGCTTTCTTTAGTTTTGATCTTGATGGCGAGGCGCTGTTGCTGCGTCTCCACCAATCAGGGGAAGGAAAGACCATTGCAGAACACGCAGCAGGCTTTACCGACAGTCACCTGCTCAATCCGTGGCATTAAAGCGATGTTCGGCCCTCTGGTCAAAAATAATCTGCATGTAAGAGGTAAAATCATGTCTGTTGCATTAATTATGTGCCAGTTATAAGCGATTAAATTTGTGGTAAAATATCCAAAAGTTACCTCTAAGTCATGATTTTTTTCTGAAAATACTCTCGTAATTCTTATTCGTGTGCTTTGTTGTTGTTTAGACGTGTCAGGTACTACAATCCCTTTACTTACTTCTAAGGGGTCCTGTGGAGTGAGGGTGGGTAAAGACAAGAATCAGAACCTCGTGTTTTTCAGTAGATTTGACAGCTGCTTTGCAAGGATAGAGGTAAGGGTTAAATTTTAAAAAATGACCAAAATTCAGCATGCTAATGGAAAAGAACAATCCAAAAGCTCTTCCCATCACATATTCTTCTCACTTTTTTCTCTGCAGGGCAACAAAGTGGTCATCCCTCTGCTGGTCCAGTTGACAGGAGAGAACCGGTGGATCAGAGTAAACATCAGCTGTCCTTTGATAAAAAGACGGAGTGAAATGGCCCAACCAACATGTGAGTGATCCCTCATCTAAGCTTTAACAGGATTGTAGCATTTCAACAGTATTCAAAGGAGATTGTGGAAAGTTTTCCATAGCGACCTTCTCCTTTCCACTCCTATGTACAGCTCAGATCTGTTTAGTGTCCACAGAACAGCTGGACTGAGATTAAATTACACACAGCTGGATCCTGTTTTATATTTAGGTGGCTTCTGAGGGGAATCGGTTTCACTGGGTTTTATTTAGTAGTACCAGAGTAAAGGGGGGTGTATACAAATGAATGCATCATGTAAAAGATTATTCCAACCGTGCACTTTTTTTACTCCACTTGACAATTTTGCCCTACAGTGTGTTCATCTGTCACAGAAATACCCAATAAAACCCACTGAAGTTTGTATGTTCGAAGTATTGAGTGATAAAATGTTCAGAACATTAAAACATGATTCTTCTCCAGCTTCCGTTGGTGATTGTGATGCTGATAAATCCCTGCGTTTAGACTGTGGCCACCAAAACATCACCAGAAGCGCCTGCCAAAAACTGGGCTGCTGCTACGATGCTCACACATCAGCCTGCTACTACAGACTTAACGGTAAAATAACTATTTCAACCCTTGTGAGGTTGCTAAAGGATTGTAGCATGTTCACATAAGACACGCCCCTCAACATTTGCTAAACTAAGCATATTTTTCTCTGTTGTGACATTGTTTAGCCTGCTCTCTGGATGGACACTTTGTGTTCACAGTCAAGGCTACAGACACCCACCCGCCCATTGATCCCAGCAGGCTTGTAGTCAAGGATCAGCCTCACTGTTTGCCTGTAGTCTCAACTCCAGATACTGCCGTCTTCAAGATGGGAGTCATGGAGTGTGGTGCAAAAATGAAGGTAAGCCATCATGCCTCAACCTGACTTTATATTAAGATGTCTGCTCTGGAAGGTCAATAGAGGTGAAGGGGTCAGAAGTTCATTCACAGCCTGCATTACTGTGCTTTGTAAAAGTATTCATACCTCTTGACCATTTTCACATATAAAATCAGAAATGTGTCCTGTGCAATTTTATTCAGAGCCTATTACCCTGATACCCCTAAATAAAATCTGGGGTTATCTATTTATTATACCAAATTTACCCTGTATGTAATTTAATCATATAGTAACTCTAGAGGAATTGCAGAGATCCGCTGCTCATGTGGGAGAATATCGTCATTAAGGCAGCTATTAGTTGTGCATTGTACAAATCTGGCCTTTATTTAAGAGTGAGAAGAAGAAAGCCATTGTTGAATTAAAGCCATATGTCTTTTCTACAGTTTCCTACAAGCCATGAGTTTGCAAATAATTAGCAAATCCTGGTTTCCAAATATACATGACAGCAAGGGGTGACAGTGGGAGGACACAAACATGTGGAAAAGGGGGTATAGTCAGATGAGACCACAGATTTTTGGTCTATGTGCAAATTGCTGTGCATGATGGAAAACGAACACTGCAGATCACCCTGATGAAACCATGCCCATTGTGAAATATTGTGGTGGTGACATCATGTGGGATGTTTGTCTTAAGCAGAGACAGGAAAGTTGGTCATTGATAGGAAGACAGATGGAGTTAAATGCAGGGCAATTCTAGAAGAAAACCTCGTAGAGGCTGCCATAAAGATATTCAACAATACAATGACCCTGAACAATGCCACTGCAGCACTAGAATGCAGTGGCAGTTCCAGACCATATTTACCAGGGGAGGCAGGGTGGGGCCAGTGTTTTCATGGGGGCACAGAACAAAAGACTGAAACATAAAAACAGGACAATATTTCATTTTTTAATATATTAAGTGAGCCACTTGCAGCTCTGGAGCTGCATGTTGCAGACCTTCGATCTAGCAGATGAAAACTGTGATCCTATCTCAAAACGGCTGAAGTAATTGTAATTTACTGTTAAAGTAAAACTGTGAAGGTAAAAAATTAAATTGGTCCAAGAGACAAATCGGTTACAGTTCTGTGCCAGCACATATCATCATAAGAAATTGATATAGTATTATGTTTTCAGTACAGGGGCCATAACATGGGCCGGGACCAGTTATACAGGGGCACTGGACCCTGTTAGCTCCTGTCTAGAACCGCCTATGCTAGAATGGTCCAGACTTAAATGCAATTGAATGTCAAGAATTTAAATTTGATGTTCACAGACGCTCTCTATCAGACATTTTAAAAAGAAGAATGGTTAAAAAAATCAGTCTGTAGATGGGCAAGGCTGGTAGACCCGTACCCAAAAACACTGGCAGCTGTAATGTGCTTCTGTGGTATTTACTTCTGGAGGCTGAATACAAATGCATGCCAGACTCTTTATCTGCATCCTTTTCCTCTCACTTTAAAGCTATGCACCAGTTTGTTAATTGGTCTATAACATAAAACCTCAATATAATGTAGGCCTATTTAAAGTCTCCGTTTGTACTAAAACAAAGTGTGGAAAGGCTCAAGAGATATGAATACGTATGAAAGGCGCTGTATGTGTTGACTCAATAAAAGATTTCTCCTTTTTAAATATTTGTTTTCTCACTTTAAATATCCACATTGATACACTTTCTGGAGGCTGAATTATTTGTTTGGCTTCTAGAAAGATGGAGAGCTGGTGATCTATGAGGTTGAGGTGGAGGAGCTGAACACAAAAAGGGAAAGACATTCTTCATTTAGGTATGCTTTTACCCATTTATGTTATTTGTTTGTGGTGGTGCAAATGAGCTGATATTTTGGAGTTTTTTTCAGTCTTCACGTTGCATGTGAATATGAAGAACTGGATCTCAAGCGTGCAAAAGACTTGAGGTCCCTGTATACGGTGACCAATCCACCCGCTGTAGTTGCTCAGGGAACCATCAGGGTGCAGATGAGATTAGCAACAGGTAGAATTATTTTTGCCAGCTCTAATTGCTCAAAACCCATTCCTGACCCACTTTGGTTCCCCTCCAGATGCTTCCTTTACTACCTTTATTCCCGAGGACCAGCTTCCCCTGAAACTGCCGCTGCGCGAAACGGTGAATGTGGAGATTTCCATAGTTCCTCCATCCCCTGATCCTACACTCTCGCTGCGTGTGCGAGACTGCTTCGCCTACCCTGTGTCTAAGCACTCTGTGTGGACCCTCCTCCATGATGGGTGAGTGGTGTCTACAATGCACCAACCTGAGAATCATGCTGGAATGTGAAAGTGGAATGATTTCAGTTTTTCTTGGACAGATGTCCTAACCCTCTAGATAATATGAGAAGCTCTGTCCCTGTGGACAACCAGGGGAAGACCACCACTCACTCTCAAGTCAGGAGGTTTGACGTGAAGACCTTTGCCTTCTTGGACCCTGATACTGGCAAACCAAGTGTGGAAAAGGTAACATTATCCACAGGTGTTAAACTCCAGGCCTCGAGGGCTGGTGTCCTGCTACTGTTGGATCTGTCTCTTCTTCACCACAACTGAGTCAAATAATTAGGTCATTAGCAGGACTCTGGAGAACTAGATTGCAGACTGAGGAGGTAATTCAGCAAATTGATTCAGGTGTGTTGGACCAGGGGACACATCTAAGTTGCAGGACAGCGGCCCTCGAGGACTGGAGTTTGACACCCCTGGCTGGACACAATTTTTTGGGGGGAGTATTTGCTTTGAAAGATGTGCACAACGTAGAAGTTTCTTTTGGAAGTGGATCAGACAAACCAAATCTCAGATCCTCCACTCTACTTCAGTGAACATCAGGTGTTGTGGCACATATGCGTCGGTTGTTTCATGCTGGACTCTTTTAGAGTGTTGAGCAGGTTTTGGAAGATTTGCTGATAAAACATGTTTTAGTCTGACCCAACTAGGTCTTGTTAAAGTCCCAGTAGTGTCTACAGGCATTTGTTTTTGGGTAGAGTCCACCATATTCTTATTTAGGAATTTTAATTCTCAGAGCCTTTGGAAGTAAAATGGGCCCACAGCAACACAGATCCTCCACCATACTTGAAAGAGGAGCATGAGATGCTTTTCCACATTTGCATCCTTTGTTATATGCCAAAACCATCTCGATTGTTTCCCAAGTAGCATCTGACAAAACTTTGCATGTTTGCGATTGTAGGAAAACCTCCCAAACAAGAGGTTGGAGTGTAGATAGCATCTGGTGGTTATGGAGACGTGGTGACCCTCCAATGTCGTTCTTTGCTGCAGTTCTTTTAACGGTGAGCTTTGAAGATTTTTATTTTTAAACCTCCTACCATACTGCTAGCTTTGTGTGGCAGTAACAAAAATGTAGGTCCTCGTCAATCGTAGAGGTTCAGTGCTACAAGGAGTGGGCCTTTAGGTCATCTTGTATTTAAACCCAAGAAAACAGAAAACTATGGATTACTAATTAAAGTTCCTTTTAAAATTCTGAAACATGTAAATTATAAATTTCAAATATATTTAAAAGGAATTTTTAGGGGTACAAATGATGGGTACCATTGGTGAATCTGTTACTTAACTTATCACTAAACCCCCACTAAATAAATGCACCTTTCAAAGAATTTTAGATGATACTACCACAATAAATGAGTTTATTTAAAGCCTTTTTAAATATCTTGACTAGAGGTGCCAGTAAATGTGACTGGCACTGTTACAGTATCAAGTAAGTATGACTACAGAAGTTCTATGTATTCTTTCCATTAGATGTACTACTTCTGTTGGGTGGAAATCTGCACAGAAGACATCGACTGTACCCAACGTTGCACCATCATCTGTGAGTATTGCTTAAATTTTTTGTCCCTTTTTTTTTTTTTTTTTTTTTTTTTTTTTTTTTTTTGACTTCTGCCTCCTCAGCATCAGATGCTGAGGGACGAAGAAGACGGGCCACACCTACATCCCATCAAGTCCAGCTCATCTCCTTAGGGCCACTTCAGCTGCTCCAGAAAACACTGAACTGGGTTACATTACAGCATTACAGCATAAAAAACTGAGCAAGGGTAAATCTTCTTTCAAACAAAACAGTCTCCAAGCTAATGGTAATAATTCGGTTGTAATGCAACTTGTCTCCTGTTTCCTAGTGTTCAGAGTGATGTATGTTCTCTCTGGTGTGGCGCTGGTGCTGATTCTGTTGTTTAATCTTTGGCAAAGCATCCAAAGATGTAAGAGGACAGATGGAGCTGACACACAAGATCACTTTAAATGAGCTCAATAAATTACTTTTTGTTTGCTGAAATCGTTTTGGACAGCTTATTAATACCATAACTGAATATTACTTTGATCACTGGATTTTATCTTTCAGAAAAGTTTGTGGCAGGAAGCCAAAAATGAATGGCAGCAGATAACAAACTTAGTTAGACCATACATTATATTTTATTGTATTTGAATGCATTCTAAGTGACATAAAAAGAGACATTTGCCACCTTCACTGTTCTGTGGATTCTTCACTGTTTTGAGGATTCATGAGTAGAGGAAGTCAACTTCTGTAATTCTGAAAATAAAATACATTTCCATTCTTGCTTTATACACAATTTTAGCTCTGGGCCTTCTATATTTTTCTGCATGCTGAAAATCTATTTATAAGAATACGGGTCTGAGGTTTTGCAAAATGTCGGGTTTAGTTCCAGAGGCTTCTTTATGAAGCAGTGGGTGCAACATCTGGATGGTAGCAGATCTGACCCAAGTAACCTTGACTGTGTACAGTGGCTGTACAACGCTGGTTATAAACCTGATAAATCAATTCGGGGGGGGAGGGCTGAATTACCAGTTGCAATAAAAATAAAAAAAACACACAAAAAAAATCTAATGCATAATGTACCAGCTTTATCTGAGTTTCACAGTGCAGATTCACAGCAGGAGAAGAGGCAGTGGGAGAGACTGAACTGAAACAGGGCTCCAGGTCCAGATGGTGTCGGCCCCAGAGTCTCAATGGCCTGTGTGGTGCAACTACGTAGGATTCTGCAGCACCTCTTGACCTTCGCAGGACCCAGGAGAGAGGGTTCCAGTACTGCCATAGAGTTGTGAAACTAACACATAGGTGTTTAACTCCAATTCTCAACAGCCTGTGTCCTGTATGTTTTCCATGTGCCCCTCCTCAAACACAAGCTGAATCACCTCATCAGTATGTCAGGAAGTTCTGCAGAGGCCCAGTAATTAACATTTGATCCAGATGTCTTGGGACACCCCAGCCCAAACATCTCGCATCACAAAGGTCCTGGAGAGACTCCAGTTGGCCCTGTTCAGGAACCTCTGGAGATGATCATGCAAAGCAGGATAATTCAAAAAATGAACACAATAGGCAACACTGAGCATCCTCTTCATCAGAAACTACTTTATCCAAGGTTCTTCAGTCAGATGTTTCTTCAGATTTGGAAGGCAAACCTAGCAGATATTATGTAATAGTCCAACATAAAGTGCTGCATTACTGAACTGGAAGAAATGATCCATGGTTTTCCCTATTGCTCCCCCGAAATAAAACATAATGCAACCAATCGCCTAAAGAAGTCACCAGATTCCAGTCCCAACATCATGAAAACCAGGTCATGCATAAAGTTGTGGAGAAGTTTGAAGCAGGGTTAGGTTAGAGGAGAATATCTCATTTAATCCATCATCTGAAAATGAAATATGGGATAACTGCAAACCTACCAAGACATGGCCGTTCACCTATGCTAACAGGATGAAAAAGGAGAGCCTTAATCATAGAAGCAATGAAGATGCCTTTTAAATCTCTGGAGGAGCTGCTGATCCACAACTCAGGTGGGAGAATCTGTCAATCATGCACTGGAAAAATGACATGAAATACCACTTGACAAATGCCATTTAAAGGACAAGGCAAACAAGATGTACCTACTGAAGAGATGAGCCCAAAACTGAACTTTATGGTATACGTGCAAAACGATGTGTGAAACTAAAGCTGCACATCCCCTGAGCAAAGCATCCTCCCTGTGAAACCTGGTGGCGGCAGCATCATGCTGTGGGTGTGCTGTTCTTCATTAGGGAGAGGAAGACTGGAGATAAGATGGACAGAACTAAAAACAGGGCAATCCTGGAAGGAAACCTGTTTGAAGCTAAGAATGAGTCAAGACTGAGATGGAGGTTCACCTTCCAGCTGGATAATGACCCTAAACATACAGCCAGAGCTGTGTGCATGCACAGTTTTCAGATTAATGTCAAATATTAAACTCTGCATCATTTTCCTTTTACTTTACAGATATGTGATTATTTGTCAGCCAATTCTATAAATTGCTAATAAATATAAGGTTTGGGGTATGTCTTCCTAAAATCCCGCAGCTGTTATTGCCTTGTTGTACAGTTAGCTTCACAACCTGCTACTTTTCTTTAAAAATCTTAATGTATAAGTCTCCACTGTCTCGCTTACTGCCAATAATGATAGTCGTGAAAAAATAAACATAAGTTTATTCACAAATGACATCCCAAATATATGATGCAACTAAAATAGAAAAGCAGTGAAATTAGCCAAAAAGGAGTAGTTGACTCAGTAAGGTTTGAACTTCCTCTGTGCTCTCATTAGAGCTATTCGCTGTTTATCCTCCTCAAACTTCTTCCTCAGTTCAGCAATATCTGGGGAAAAGAAAACGGATTAGAAAAAAGGTTTAAATCCTTCTTAACCTTAACGTGCTTCTGTAGTTCATTGTTGTTAAAAGATGATAAACTTACGTTCTTTCTGCGTGTTCCGGTGCTGCCAGGTGTAGAAGTTCATCAACTCTTTCCTCCTCTTCTTCCTCATCTCCCTCTGGAGAGTCCTCTTGTTGGCAGCCTCGCTGTGAGGACGGGCCTTGGCGCCTTTGTGCCCTCTCGTGACTTTCACCCAGCCCTCTTCGTCCTCCTGTTGTTTCTCAACCTCCTGTCTCTGTCGCTCTGCCTCCTGCGATAAACAAATGTCAGATTTAGGTCCCATGAAGTTTACTGGGGTTCCAGAGGAAGAGCTGTGCTGTTTTTACCTCTTCTTTCCGCTTGTCGTAGTCCTGCATGAAAGAGTCGACCGTCAGCTGCAGTTTGTCGGGGTGGATGAAGGACTTTGTGTACTGCTGGATCCATTCTGTCGCGGGGAGAAACACCAAACACGCATGTGTCACATGAACCATTTGTTTCATATTTAAAGGGCTCGTCTGCAACCTGCTGACTGCTTTCTAAATATGAGGCAAAATATTTTTTTTATAGTTAAAGTAAAGTGACATCATAGAAGATACAGTACAATGCCAAAGTATTCACACCTCTTGTGGAAAACTTTAAACAGGATTTCTTTCTTCCAGTGAACGATTAATAGTTGTCCCGTCAACAACTTATCCCACCTCGGCTGTAGATCTCTACAGCTACTTCTGAGTTACTAGGGGCCTCTTGGCAGCCCCTCTGATTAATACTCTCCTTGTCCAGTTTTTCAGTTTAGGTTAATGGCCATATCCCAGTCATGCCACACCATAACCCTTCTATGATATAGGATTGAACGATGGTCGATGAGATGTTCAGAGCTTGTGATATGATTTATTAACCTAACTTTACTTTAAATTTCTCCACCACTTTCTCTCTGACCTGGCAGCTGTGTTCATTAGTCTTTGTGATCATGTTTGTTCACTAATGCTCTCCAACAAACCTCTGACGCCTTCACAAAAAAGATTTTTACGGAAAATAAAGTAAGACGGCTGATAACTAATTCACACCAGACTTCTCTATCCTTTTTCATACCATGTAATCCTTTCCTAACTTTAAAATTATGACAAACTTTGTGTTGGTCGATCACATAAAATCTGTTTAAAATGTTTGTGTTTATAATGTAAAATGTGAACGGAAAGCTCATGGGTTGTGAATACTTTGCCACAAGGCACTCTAAAACTGGTGACTCACTCTGTACTCCTGTTTTTACTGGCCGCTCCTCTGTGCTGACCACCAGAGGATCATCATGTGGATGGGATTTAGCTGCGGCTAGACTGGAGGAGCTTTCAAACACAATGTAGCCAACTTTGAAACGCTGGAAGACATAAAAGAGACACAATGAACCCGGTGGTACTTCATATAAATAATTAAAGAGATGAAAACTTGCAATGCAGGCTGACCTCTTTGTCAGCTGGTCTGAAGACCTTCGACAGTTTGGGTCCAGACTCTGAAGAGGAACCCGGGTGATCCCTCAGCTCTACTGAAACAACGCTGCCAAACTGGGAGAATAAATCTTTGACAACGCTCTAAAACACAATAAAAGGGAGTGAAATGTGACCCTCTTTGATTTTATAAAACATCGGAGAAATTACCCAGCGGCTAATTGTTGCTCCAGGCTGAATGCTGGGAGTTGGAGTCTCACCTCTGAGCAGTATGGAGGGATGTTGAGCACAAATAAAGTCCGATCCAGCGGTCTGTATGAACTCTTCTCGGCTCGGACCCTGTGCTCCTTCACATACAGAAAGTGCCGTGCAGCGCTATCAAGGCTGAACTGTAAGGACAGAACTGCAGAGACGGGAGGAAAACCAAAACATCAGCATCCGCAAGGACTGAGGTCCGTCAAAGTGATCCATAAATACGGACTCAAACAAGACGGCTGTGTTAAAGAATAGACATAAGACCGTCCGCCTTCTGGAGACTATAATCATACAAATAACGATAAATACCCGTAAATCCTCCAGGAATAACACACGCCTTCCTCGCTGCATGTTTCTTCTTAGACGGCGCCATATTGGGTGACCTTTTCAACCGGAAGCGTCTCAACAGTACAGCTTGAACTGATGTTTTTTTCTTTATATATTTTTTGTTAAATTATAATTATATCTGGTCACCATTAGTTAAAAGTTCCACTAGAGAAATAACAGGAATATTTTGTGAGACTGAAGCAGTGTCACAACATAATTGGCAATAAATCTCATACCGCTGGAAACTTGTTTGTTTCCACGTAAATGGAGCCTTATTTGTAAGAATATATTCAGTGAGTTTATGGGTTCCGCCCATTAAAACTTACCAGATCCCCTCTGCCAAACAGCTTACTCTGCTACTGACTTGTTTGGTAACGAATATGCTCAAATGTAACTATAAATAAATGGTTGCACAAATTACCTGTTAGACCGCCTTCTTATAAATTATAAGACATTATTGGCGTGGGACTTCATCTATGAACACAACCTTTCCCCAATTACTGTATGTAAATAGCAACAAAGATATTCAGCTTAACACAAAACGTTTAACATAAAGTATATCATTCCTATTTATTATTTTTTTCTTTTTAGTTTGGACTTCCCGATACACCATAGGCACATGCATGGGTATTTGACACAATTCTTTACATAAACTATTTATTTATACTATATATTTTAATACAAAAAATCTTTAGATGAAATATAACCCAGAGTGCTCAGATATATCGGTCCTCTGTTTATAACTTGAATTGTATGAAAGTTTGGAAATATTGCAAATAAAGCATAACTCCTAAATAAACGTAATATGTGCGGTTTTATAAGACAGGCTCTGGAATTAACTTGCATTTGATTTCAGTGGTTTACGCATTTATTTTTCAGCTGTTTCTAAGCGATGTAACAAAACTTATCAGGGAAGAAAGTTCAAATGGTGTTACTCTGTTTTCTTACTGTATGAACACTGGATATGGTATAGTGATGACATCACCTAATATGTCAGGCTGCATAACAAAAGGATCAAGCAGAAAACCAAGCTTACCTCTATTTAAGAGTGTCACATCTGTATATTAAAAAATAAAACTGCTGACAGACATGATGCATGTATGTTTTCCACACTATGTTTCAGTGGGGTATAAAATGTTGAATGCGTACAATGTTTGATCATGTTCCAAGTATCCTCGACGTTTGTGAGAAGTGTTTCTAGCACCAGATTTTCTTTGCGACACTTGGCTAAAGATTTAAATGTACCTAGAAACTATCTCATGTTTGATAGAATATTGCTCCACAAGTCTAAACCTCTTTCTGGGTTTTTGGAAAATGTTTGTGCTTTTTCTTCTCAGAGTGGATGTTTAATTATTCATGATCATATTGGCAGAAAATAATGTTACAACTTAGACTTGATCTACAAAGCTGAATATTTAATGACAACAATTCACAAACAGATCTGACAACCCCCACTGACAAACCGGAGAAAGCAACCTAAAAGTTGTTTACAGTCGTTCGACACAAATAGAGCGTAAAGTGTACTACAACAAATTATCTTCATTCTTCTCCAAAACTAAACAAGCATGAGGAATTTGTTACAGAGCACTGAATCCCACACAAACTGGAAATCCAATGAAAGCAAGGTACTGGTCTCTTCCTGCTCATGTATTACATGTTCTTTTTACAAGCAAAACTAGTACTTGGATTTAACAGGTCCCAAAGTGGGGGGAAAATGCTAAAGAAAACAATGCAAGATCCTGTTCACATAGGCTGAACTCTGATAGAGGTTCTAATGACTAAACACATCTATATGTGTGCATGTCTTTAAAAGGTGTTGATTCTTCAGAATAACTTCAGTTTTCAAATAGTCTGTCAATTTTTCCTTTAAATCACTCTTTTGGAAGGTGCCAATAACTGCAGAGTAAAAATAAACCAAATTTTATAAAAGAACACTTCCCACAACCCCTCTTTATGCCGATTTAAAATATCAACATTTCTTCATCTGGTCCAATTAACATTGGATTGGATCATCTATTAACCTCCTGTTCCAAGTAATCATCTCAATGAAATGCGTAAAAAAACGGTTTCATTAGAGAATATGGGCTGCTTGCCATCAGTGGGAACCACAGCTTTAATGTGAACACTGAGAATGTTGTAACGGCAGCGGATTCCTTTCAGATATCAGCTTTATATCTTGATGCGGAAAGCGGTGGTCTGTGAGCTGGGGGCCTCGGTGGTGGAGGTGGACTGTGTGGTGGACTTGAACAGAGCTTTGAGAATGGTCTGAGGGTCCACTTCAGGAGTGGGCTGAGAGGAGGCTCGCTGACCGCTTGGACGGGACAGAGAAGGAGGCAGACCGTCTTTCTTCGCGGTGCTGCTGCTGCCTGCTCCAGGGGTGTCGCTGAGTCTCCTGTAGGAGAACAAAACATAATGGCCTCTTCATACACAATACAGTTATGGGTTTTCTTAAATTCGTCTACAGCTGAAACAATTAATTGGATTAATCGATTATTGAAATAATCGTCCACTAATTTAGCAATCGAATAATCGCCAACTTCTTTGTCCGTAAATATGCCCTATCCAGAACTCCTCAAGTTGCAGCGTTTTAGCTTCACCCGATACAAAATCTGTAAAAAATCTTATATTAAACACCTTTTGCAATCCGATTATTAATCGGTCAATCGAAAAAATAGTCAGATTAGCAAAATGATTGCTAGTTGCAGCCCTAAATTTGACCATCTTCCAGTTTACAGATAAACTGGAGCTCGCAAAAACACAAAACTAAAAACTGAATGCAGAGGAAGATGAATTCTAATAAAGGTTGATGACTCACAGTAGAATCGGCTGATCAGAAGTGATGACGTTTCCCTGAATATGAAGGTTACACTTCATGGGTTGGCCTGGCAGGGGACAAGAAAAGATGAGGGAAACTGATTCTTAAAACAAAAATACATCAGATTACCCAGAAGAAAAATCCTAGCTAAAGTAGTTCTAGATCCAACAACTCATAGGGCATGTTTGTTCTAGCCAGTGGCACTCACCATCCAAGCAGCGATTGTTGTACCTCCTGTATGCACTGACAGCATCCTCTTTACGGACAAACACCACCTCAGCTACGCCCACCTTCACCAGGCGCGCTCGTTTCAAAGCACCGCACACACAGAACAGTTCCTTTGGACAAACAGGCAGCACAACCACACCCCACTTTAATCACTGCAGTTCTACAGCACTAAACACGTCACAGACTAGCAAACAGGAGAGATGGGAGTCAAATACAAACAGAATGATCGACTCACCAATATGTCCTCCTCAGTAACCCGGGGATGAAGGTTGGTCACGGTTATTTTAGTCCCCTCCAATGGGCTAAAAGTCAGCTAAAAAGAAAGTTGTTCCATGTCAGTAATGAAACTTAATTATTCACCTGCAACATACATGCTTCCTAGCTTTACAGAGCTGCACTGTGAAGCAAGTTAAACAAAGCTGTTTTTTGGGGGTTTGTGTTGATTCAGCCTTGGTCAGCTAACCTTAAAACGCCGCCTGGAGATAATGGAAACTACGATGGTAAATATGAAGTATCCTCGTCAACCTGGGGGTTGACTCTGGGGTAAAATCTTAACTTCCTATTCTAAACGTACTCGTACTTGTCGTCTTCCGCTTATCTGGAACCGGGTCGCGGGGGCAGCAGACTCAGCAGAGACACCCAGACGTCCCTCTCCCCGGACACCTCCTCCAGCTCCTCCGGGGGGAGTCCAAGGCATTCCCAGGCCAGCCGAGAGACATAGTCCCTCCAGCGTATCCTGGGCCGTCCCCTGGGCCTCCTCCCGGTGGGACGTGCCTGGAACACCTCCCGAGGAAGGCGTCCAGGAGGCATCCGGTATAGATGCCCGAGCCACCTCAACTGGCTCCTCTCGATGTGGAGGAGAAGCGGCTCTACTCCGAGCCCCTCCCGAATGGCCGAGCTCCTCACCCTATCTCTAAGGGAGTGCCCGGCCACCCTACGGAGGAAGCTCATTTCAGCCGCTTGTATCCGGGATCTCGTTCTTTCGGTCATGACCCAAAGTTCATGGCCATGGGTGACGGTAGGAACGTAGACCGACCGGTAAATCGAGAGCTTCGCTTTTCAGCTCAGCTCTCTCTTCACCACAACGGACCGGCACAGCGCCCCCATTACTGCCGGTGCAGCCGCACCGATCCGTCTGTCGATCTCCCGCTCCATTCTTCCCTCACTCGTGAACAAGACCCCGAGATACTTGAACTCCTCCACTTGAGGCAGGAACTCCCCTCCAACCTGAAGAGGACAAGCCACCCTTTTCCGGTCGAGTACCATGGCCTCAGACTTGGAGGAGCTGATCTTCATCCCAGCCGCTTCACACTCAGCTGCGAACCGCCCCAGCGCATGCTGTAGGTCTTTGCTAGAGGGGGCCAGCAGGACCACGTCATCTGCAAAAAGAACAGACGAAATCCCCTGGTCCCCAAACCAGACCCCCTCCGGCCCTTGGCTGCGTCTAGAAATCCTGCCCATAAAAGTTATGAACAGGACCGGTGACAAAGGGCAGCCCTGCCAGAGTCCAACATGCACAGGGAACAGGTCCGACTTAGTGCCGTCAATACGGACCAAACTCCTGCTCCGCTCGTACAGGGACCGGATGGCCCCTAATAAAGGTTTTCAGATAATTGAAAACCTTTTAGAATAGGCATGGTTCGATAACCATTAAGGCATGAAAGTTAAGATTTCAAAATGTTGACATAAAATGTTCTGATCACTATTCTTTCAAAAAAATATATACGTATACGACAGAAATACGATGATATTTGGTGAAAAAAAATCTCCATCAAGATCAAAGTTCAAGTGTCGGGTGAAAAGTTATTTAATTGATTCATATAATTTAATAACGTGTGAGATGTCTGTCTCCCAACAAATAAATGTTGTTTAGGTGTTTCTTTTCATCCATGATATTAAAGAATAGGTTTTATGGAGCTCTTCTTAAGGAAAAATAAAACTAAAACCATGATGATCTAGCTGGATTTGCAGGGATTCCTGTTTGTAACAGAAAAAAATCAACATTGCCAGCCAAGTCAAGCTTCTTTAAGTTTCCACACAAAAACAATCTATGCCTCAAACAACTCATCTGATACAAAAAATGTAAATGCTGATGTTTTTTTCTTCAAGAATTCTTAATCATTATAGATTTTTCCCTCACAAAAGAAACTCAAACACCAACATAGTCGCCACATTCATGTAGTGAAGATAAGCCAGAGGAGGATGAAGATGCGAAAAGAAAACACGGTTGTTTATAGATGCAAGCTTGAGTACGTACCAGAGGAGGAGTAGGCGTTGCAGTGCTGGTTTCTGCTGTGCTCTGCTGCAGGGTCCTGGACACCGGCTGCAAAGCTGTAGCAGAGGAACGGGCGGCAGCCGTGCTGGTGTTGGGCCGGGTGGGCGCCACCGGGACGGGAGGCCGTGGGGCCGTGTAGGCATCATTTTTTACCACCTTAGTGATGGGGGCTGTCATGGAGAACATGGAGCCTACGGGGCCAGTCTGTATGAAGTATTTTTATTTTATTTTATGTGGGAACCAGACACAGTTAGAGTAATGCTTCAAGCATTTTGGGCATTTATAAGATCGTCTTACCCGGGACTGTACCATATTGTTGGCAGTTGTGATCTTTATTTGTTTGCTGGCGATGCTGTCGAGGTCATTTAAGGCAGGCTGAGAGAAACAATTATTTATTAACCAGCATATTTTACACTGAAGATAAAACAAAATTAAAATGAAAACATATCTACCTGCGTCATTGCACGAATTCCACTTAAGATCCCAGCTGGCCGTTGCTGAAAAGTGAGTCAGTCATCATAAAACTGCTTGTTCATCTACTTTTACGGTTCGAGATCTTAAAAAAAACTTTCTGCACCCTTACCTGGATGGTCTTTGTTATTTTTAGAGGTGGCTCAGCAGCTGCTTGCGTCTGTGTTCCTCCAATACTCCTCTTAAGGCTCAGCCTATCGCGAGCATCCATTACACGCACATTATTGCTCAGCTGTGGTGTTGTGCTGACTCTGGCATTCAGTCCTTGTACATTAGTGGTAAACTGCCTAGTGTTCGCACTGGCAAGATTACTGTTGGTTTGTATCTGTATCTGTGGCACGGGTGTCTTGCCTTGCAGTTGTTGCGTTATCGCTGCCTTTAGTGTGGTCTGTGCGGGGGTGCCAAACTGACTTTGCCCCTGTTTGCGTGAGTTGATCATCTGCCGAGCATCCTGCACACCCCCTGCCCCTCCCCTGCCACGGATTTTGAACCGAGCATCTTTTTGAACTAGCTTCTCTCTGGCATCCTTCACTTGAAAACCTGATGAGAGATAGAAAAGAAGTTGATGGCTAAGATGATTTTAATCCTTCAGCTGTTTACGTCCTTGTTTAAACATGGAGGTATAACAAGCCTTACCTGTTCCTCCTCCCAGGCGTTGCCTTGCATCATTGATACCAATTTTTTGCCTGGCATCAAAATTTTTACTGTCCCCTCCTCCAACCCGTCCAAACATGGGCCTAAAGAAAACAAACAATCTATAAATAAAACAGCGTAACTCTCACGTGAAAATAGAGAGTCCCTCACATCTACATGGCAAAATCCCAAACTGTTTTAGACTCAGATTTCCAGGCCTCTATGTCAATAGTTGGCCCATTTTTAAAGAATGAATCTGTTTGGATTTACAGCTGAGATTTCTACAGATGCAGGTCTTGAAATACCAAACCTGCATAAAACAAACTGTACGGAAAGGGATGGGTGGATGAACAAACTGAAAGATGGGAACATGAAATGAGTAAAAGAAAGAAAAGAGACAATATGGGTTAAATGATCAGCTATAGTATTGTGATTACATGTTTCCCGATTTCGTATAGCCCTGATTTGACAGATTACAAAAAAAAAAAAACAGATGGTTGGATGGACTGACAAAAAGATGAATGATCGTTCGGAAGGATGAACATATAGAAATGAACTCACAAATGGCTGAACGAATGGATGGATACGTGGTGAACACATACATGTACAGATAGCCGGATGAATGGATTGCAACATTGATGGCCAAATAAAACACACTTAATTAATTTAATAAACTGTGACTTTTATTCACGTAGACAATAGGACAAGGAATAGATGACACAAATATACATTTTGTTCCAAAATCCACACTCCAATAATTTTTTCCAGACTAGTAAAAATACTTTAATTCCATACTTTTCCAGATAGGGTGGGAACTCTGTGGTACTCCAATGTTTTAGATTTTCTTACTAAAATATTTGTAACTCTGAAATATAATGTCACTTTATTGCATCTAACCTTACCTTCTAACACAGCACTAGGCTGTGAGTAAAGTTTTTTCTTACATTAACACAATGTACAGAGGTTACAATGTAGGAGCCATTGTGCCATGAAGTGATGACCTGCCAAAAACTGATCAGCAGTGCCTACTGCCTAACAGATGTAATGTCCGCTTACGGCATTCTTTTACCCTACGTTTGTTTATTGAATAACCAATACTCTGTTTATGTATCATAATTGTTTTCCTCTAATTTCTCCTATTTTGTCCCTAAACTTAAATCCGTGTTGTTTTTTTTATTTGTATTTTTAAGTTAAAGGGAGACAAACCTGTACTAAAGACCCTCACAGACCAAATTTGTGATTTTAGTCGTTTGATTGGCCGAATTTTAACCAGCAACCGGTGCGCTGATCAATTTTGGCCATCACTTTTTTACTTTTTGGCCCAACACTGGTTAATGTTAATATAGCTCGCATACACATATAGGCTGGAGCAGGGCCTGTAGCAACCACATTTCTTCAAGAATTGGTAGCAGAAACAAAATGTTAAAAAATAATAAATATTAGCGGAGCAAATCGAGATAGGGCGGTACAAACAAGACAACGAGCAAACACGATCTTATACTGCAAGCATGGGCTTTTAATGCAGCCACCAAAACAATTAGGTAATATGCATTGTAATTATTCGTGTTTTCTTAAACTTAAAGGGTTCGTTTCTAGAGGCCTCTTGCTAATGGTTGCTACTTAGCTTAACGTTTAGCATGCTGTTGCTGCCACACGTAACAATTAGCAAACAGCAGCTGTATTTTATTGTTATTCTTTAACAAATCCAACAAAAAAGGTTTATATGTTCTTCATTTAAGGTATTTACAACTCAATTACATTTTACGTACCGTTTAGCTGGAGCTTTAAGGTTAATTCCGCGCCGCCGTATAACTTCATCCAACGAGACGTCTGCCATTTTCTCATACACTGCAAACACTACGCGTGCGCGTCACAGAATCTTTTCACTGTCATTATGAACACCGCTTTAGACCAAAAAGGACAAAACGAGTCTCTGTGGAAACAATATCGTTTTGTTTATACTTGACAGTTTTAGACATTTTACTATCACAGACCTAAAAATTAAGAATACCACACCGTTAACTCTTAAAAGCAGCTCTCTTACTACTGAATAATCTGTTATTTGTCACTCTTGAAGAGATCCAGAAGAATGTAGATTACCCATGAGGCTTTGCGCCCCTTGTTTAAAAAATAGATATAAAAGTTGGCCAACGAAAACGATTTACGTCTATTTGAGTAAATTTTTTTACAGCAATATTCCTTCGTATATTGTAAGGAATTAGCATAAATGTAATTGTTTACCAGTGGTTCGCTTTCATGCTGCACCCTAACTGAGAATGCTATGACAAGATGTCTATACCTGCTGATCGACGATCTGTTGTTTATGCCTTAAACTGATGAGTAAGGAAAATAACGATGCGGGGTGACGCCCGTATCCTCGTTCATAATACGAGAGGAATTTTTGAAAGGGCAGAGGTCTGCCGGTAGAGGTGACTTGCCTACTTTGCGAGATGCCTCGCTGGACCAGGACCTTCCCCGTTCCCAGAACTTGTAAATGGAAAGCAGCAGAGTTACTAAGAAAGGATCAAGACACATTCATCTCACAGATCTTAGATGTACAAATATATATGAAAACTGCCTTTATGGAATAGAATCGGCTCAATTATGCTCTGGGGCCTTCTTCTGACACTGGAAACCAGCAGCTTGTGAAGGGCAGGATGATTCAATTAAGTGTCAGGAAATTCCAGAAGAAAAAGTCAGGTCGACTGTGAGGAAGCTAAAGCTTGGACATATGTATCTCAAAGTCCACCAAGCCTTACTTTCAGATGAACCACTGGAAGATACCAGAGTGGACATCATAGCTGGCTCATTTGAACTCTATTAAAATCTCTGGTGGGGTTGTAAGAAACATGGAGGTCCTTGCACACAAGCAGTAGGTTAATAAGCTACCTGCACCAGACATCTGCATGCATTTTTATTTTTAGTTTTTGTGCTTGTTGAGGAAAAATAAGAATATATTACCAAATGTGACACATAATAATTCCTCAGACTAGACAAAGAGTGAGAATGTGTTTCAAACAGAGAAACGCCAAGTACGACTTGGTCCGTTTTTTCTGAAAATTATACTAAAACAATACATTGCTATCCATTAGCGACACATTATAATAGTTGATAAAGTGGTAAGACATTTATTAACATTCATACCTTAGATGTAGAAAGGTCAAATCTTAGCTGAATTACTTTACTCTGAACAAAGATTCTTTACCACATATTTGCATATTTATGAAACTATTATGGCCTCTGCCGAATTACAAAAAAACCTACAGATTAAAATTTTCTTTCTTTCATGCAAGAACCCAGCTCAGGTGTTTCATACTCATATGTAATATGCGTGGGTAACTATTAATAATAGAATAACCTCTTTATTGTCATGCAAAAATATTGTTCAAAATAAACTATGTTGCCCCATCAGACTATAAGAAAAGGAAACCTTTTTTTCGTCATCTCCCGCTTTATACAGAACTAGGTTGTGGGGGCAGCAGACCGAGTAGAGACACCCAGACCTTCCTCTCCTCAGACACCTCCGCCAGCTCCTCCAGGGTCAGCCCAAGGTGTTCCCAGGCCAGCTAGAGACATAGTCCCTCCAGCAGGTCCTGGGTTGTCCGCTGGGCCTCCTCCCAAAGGGACGTGCCTGGAACACCTACCGAGGGAGGCATCCAGGATGCATCTGATATAGATGCCCGAGCCACCTCAACAGACTGCTCGATATGGAGGAGCAGCAGCTCTACTCCAAGCTCCTCCTGGATGGCCGAGCTCCTCACCCCATCTCTAAGGGAGTGCCCAGCCACCCTGTGAAGGAAGCTCCTTTCAGCCGCTTGTATCCGGGATCTCGTTCTTTCGGTCATGACACAAAGTTCCAGCCCTTAGGTGAGGGTAGACCGACCGGTAAATTGAGACCTTCACTTTTTGGCTCAAGACCCCAAGATACTTGAACTCCTCCACTTGAGGATCCACTCTCCACTTTTTTCTCTCTCAAGTGGAGAAAATGAAACCTAAAACATATAAATATAAAAAAAGTTTACAAATGTGTTTAAAAATAAAATGTTTACACTATAAACATGATTTTGAATTTAGAAGAAAAATAAATAAATAGAACAAATACTTTTACAGAAACACCAGCAGGACAGAATCAGTGTATAACATTAATAAATACTGGAACAGGAACACACAGAAAAACAACTTTAAATCCCATAATACAGTTGGGCAGGGGCAAAACTTGGCGTTACTGTCCAGCAGGTGTCAGCAGTCGTGCGTTACAGTTTGAAAACAGTTATTCATTTATTGCAAAGCAGCAAAAGAACAGAAAAAAAACAATTACAACTATGTTTTACAATTTTTTTAAATACTTTACTTCTGAAATTATATAATTCGATTTTACTTTAGTTTCGACTATTATTATCATTATTATTATTATTATTCCTCTCTTATAACTGACCGCTGGAGGTTAGCACTAGCACTCGTAGTGCTGCAAAGCGGGTTTACAAATTACATGGATGGATGGATGGATATTGAATGACATAATAAACGCGCTCTCCAGATTGTTTCTATTCTCATCCATCCGTTTTTGCTAACAGCTCTCCTCCCACGCCACCTCGTCATTACTTCTTCCTGGGGGATACGCAGAAATGCGTCCCCATCGTGTGACAAAGAAAAACTTTATGTCCCAGAATGCAATCGGGCAGAGCATAACTGCGTCGGTCCCCAACGCTTGCTTATCATCAGCGCTGCCGGTGTTGCCAGATTGGGCGGGTTTCGGCCAATTGGGCTTCTTTTGAACACCTTGGGCTGGGGAAAAAAGCTTTGAGCTGGTTGCTAAAATGTGGGCTGCTTTTCACAACATTTCGTAGTTTTTTATGAAGTATTTATAAGAAAATTCTATGAAAATAGTTGTGTAAAGAAAATGTACAAACCTACACATTTCAATAAAATGTTTTGTCCTTCCACTACTTTTACATCATGAGTTCGTTAATTTTGAAATAAAGAGAATCGGTCGAACTTGACATCATCACTCAGTGATAGTCATTGGTTAATGAAGTGCCACTGTAACCCATTTTGGTCCATGTCAATTGTAAACGACCCGAATGGGGTTAAGAATTCAACTGTTAAGCTGTGAACCTGACGTTGAGAAACTGCATCATGCTGAAGTGGGAAAATACAAAGAAATATACAGAAAAGAATGGGAGGCTGGTTCGGAGTTAAAATCATCGATTGCCTCTGACCCAGGTGATGACTCAAAAGCTCGTTGCAAGTATTGTAATACAGCAATCCAAACAC
Source organism: Crenichthys baileyi (assembly GCA_036173005.1). Taxonomy (NCBI): domain Eukaryota; kingdom Metazoa; phylum Chordata; class Actinopteri; order Cyprinodontiformes; family Goodeidae; genus Crenichthys; species Crenichthys baileyi. The sequence goes on from JAHHUM010002214.1 coordinate 80,271, forward strand.
AACTTTATCATTACGTTCAAGAGGGGTTGCGATGTGGGCTGGTTTTTACAGGGGTGGGCGGGTTTTACGTTGTGTTTGCGGTGAAAACTATTAGTCAGATCTGGCAACCCTGATTCGCTGCCTTGCCTCGGTGTCTCGAGGAGAGGAGAAACAATGGCTGCAGCTTTGTCTCGTGCCCTCAAACTGCCCGGTGAGATGCGCCACAATTATTCCTCCTTATTACGGATAGACGGACAAAGAGGGTCGCTAGTGGTAACGCCGGAAACGGTCTGCTGTCATCTCCTGTCACTTGTCAGCACACTGAATGATCAGTTCATTCATGGGTTCTGTTAAGCATCAGATGGACTGTATCATCGGATTATTGTGATTTATTACGGTGTTATAAATGGCGGATATGGGTTTCTTTGAATGCAGCCATACGTTCATACTAACTGCGAGCTAAGGCAGTAAGCTAATGTTTATCCAACCCAAACCCGCCTTGCTTCAGTCCGCAGAAATAGGAAATACCACATTTCAGATCATGCAAATAATGTACCGACCACAAACAGAAGTATGTTACCAGAAAGAATTATTTATATTCATTAACTCTGTATGATTTCATTTTTATTATTATGTCTATATGATTAAGATGGTTTTGGACTGTGGTCATAATGTTATGCTTGCTGATGGTGAATAAATTATGTTTATGCCAAACAGACTGCAGAGTAAAACCCAGCTTGAATTAATAAGCAAATAAGATCTAACCATACATATAAATAAACAAACATGCAAGTCAGACTAAAAGAAAGTAGGATTTGCATAATGAAGGCGGATGTTTTGTGAGGGACACAAATTACTGTTAATAAAGATCTGCTTGGAGGCAGATTTCTGCAAACTGAGCCAAAGCACAATCTCTACAGACTTAAAGGTGCTGATTTTCTTTTTCTTACAAATTAAATCTAAAAATTGCTGTATATATGCATTCCACACCCTTTACTTTGATATTCCCAATTAAAAGCCAACTTCAGAAGTCACCTCATAAATAGTTTATCTCAGTATAAATGCAGCTGTTCGCTGTAGTTGTTTGTTAGAGTTGATTAGTGAACAGACAGCATCATGAAGACTAAAGAACACAGCAGACAGGGGTCAGACAGGTTGTGTAGAATTTTAGGGCAAGGTTAGGTTATTAAACAGTGTCCCAAGCTTTGATCATCTCTCAGAGCACAACTGCTGACCTACCAAGTGTGGCTATCTAATTAAACAGACAAAAAGAGCATTAATCAGAGAAGTGGCCAAGAGGCCCATGGTAATTCTGGGGGAGCTGCATTGATCCACAGCTCAGGTGGAAGAATCTGCTGACAGGACTACTTTTTTCTGCTCCATAAAACAAGCATCAACAAATGGTTTACTAGCACAGAGAACCTAAAGACAACAATTAGCAAATGTTTATTGCAGTTTAAGCAGTTCTTTGCAATACTGATATCGCATGCAGTGATACGGTGATAACAATAAATTTGCACTTTATTGTTCAGCCTTAATGGTCATGCACCTAAACTGGCAGTCCAGGCAAGAAGGTAGTAATCAGAGAAGCAGTCAAGATGCACAGGATTTTTCTGGAGGAGCTGCAGAGCTCCACAGCTCAGGTTTGAGAACCTCTTAACAGGAGAACTGTACAGGAGTCGTACACTCCATGCTCCTGGTCGGTTTGGAAGAGTGGTGAAAAAAAGTGATGTTTGCAGTTTTTAACTGTTTTGATTGATGTGTGGAGGAGAAATGAACACCATCCCCACCATGAAATATGGTGGTGGCAGCATCATTCTGTGGGGATGCTTTTCTTCAGAAGAGACAGGGAAATTGGTTGTTGTAGAAAAATGTGCATTACCAAAGAAAGAGGCCGATGATTGTCCCCCAACCGGCTTTATTATAACCTTGATAAGAGAGAACAGTTTTACACCATCAGACATGTATTCAGGAGCCCTGCCAAAACCTTTCTAACTAGACAAAGTAAGAAAACTCTCTTATAACAGCTTCAAGGTAATCCCCATGACAACAGGGCTCACATAGGAGGGACAGAGGTAAAGCCTGTTGTAATTCTTCCCCAGACATGTTGACAGAACTCAAATAACAGAGCGGCCTCTGTTATTTGAGTTCTGTCCCTTCTGGGGAGCGCTGGTGTCTAATGTCCACACTTAAAATGCGGAGAGAGCACTCAGATCCCTATGTGTGTGTGTAAGAGGCAGGAAAAAAAGGTTTAGTACATGGTGTAGATTTTGCACAAACAGAAATATTCTCAGTCAGTTGTCCACATACTTGTCATTTCCATTTTCTTCTCTTTTTTTCTCTCATTTTCTTTTGTCGCATTTTTAAAATTGTAAGGCTGAACGCGCCAACTGTCGAAAAATCTAATGTTTTAACCATATTCATTGATGCATTCGGTGCTTTTTGGTCCATATTTTTTATCATAAAATCAAATTTTTCTTCCTGGGGAGGAGCCAATTCCTTAGAACGTCTGGGTAATGGGGGAATACTCTTTTAAAACCTGTAGACATCTCCACAAGAGAAGAGCTTTCTGGCATCCTAATAGCCTTCTTCCTAACTGCTTCTAGGAGAGCCCACTCAACCACAGCCAGTCAGTACTGGTCTTTTGCAGTGAACCGCTTCTCACTGTCGACAGCACATTCGTTGACGCAAATCAGTCAGGAAATCTGGATCATGGCACCAAATTGTTGTGGAAAAATTCGTAATTACCAAATAAAGAAAATAATAATCACACATCATCCACAGTCTGTGTGTGTTCATTGGCCATGCGTACAGAAGTATCAATAGAAGGAAGAGCATGGACATTTAAATAACTATATAATAGAAAAAAATACAGAGAAAACAAGAAAATCGCCATGGGATGGAGATTAAACAGTGGTAAAATAATCAAAATCATGAGAGAAAATGGTTATTACACAGTAATGAAGTCATCATCATCAAAGTTAACAAGGTTTCATAGTCATCAGATTTGTTGAAGGGACAATAGTCATCAGTCAGGCCATTGTATCTAATAAGGTTTAGGAGATCATTGCTAAACAAAATGTGATATTTGGAATAAAGGGAGCACTGAAAATAGAGCGATTATGTTTATGCTAAGAACTGGGTGGTCTGTGTCATATAGCAGGGGCGACTGGACTAGGGGGAGGACTAACACTTAATAGGAGTCAGGGCACCTTAATCCAGCTGTAGGCTTACCGTGCATAAAATGCAGATGTACACATCAGCACTGTGGTACTAGTCACCGTAACCTTGACACAAAATTACACCAAACTACGCAGCCGCTGTGGTATTTCTAGGGACCTGTGTGGATACCTGTTTTTGACCCAGCTGATCCAGTTCTCCCCAAAGCAGCTCTTTCAGACATGGTGACATTCTGAGCAAAAAACACGTGAAAGGGAAAAAAACAAAATTTTAACACAACATTTTTAGATACACTGAAAAGCACATACACTGTTAGGAGAGCAAGCATGTAATAGTTTATCCCCGATCTTCTGCACAGCTTCATCTAGAAGGCCTGTTTATGGCAGGCATCCTCTTCTTGACTTGGATGAGGATTTTAATTTTTAAACAAACGTTTCACTGCCCAAGGGATTATTATGCTCTGTCAGAACAGTGTTTTCTTCACCCACCTCTTCAGTCACACGCCGGTGATCAGCTTATAGTTCTTTGGCTTTCTTTCCATCCTGTGATCATTGGAGCAGTAGCCCGTTGGCTTGGGCTGACGTCCTTCAGGAGTGGAGTCTTCTGGTGAATTAAAAACCCATCTGCAGTTAGTGGCCACTGTTCAAGTCAGCAACTGGAACAGTCCTTGTTCGTGTTTGGACATTTGCTGGTCCAATAACCTCGCTGCAGTTGGTGTAGTATGACTGCACCCTGCTAATGGCAGACAGCTCGCATCTGGAGAGAAGCTTGATATACGATGCAGACAAACTTCTACAGTAATAGCTATACTGTTGTAGGTACGGAGGAGCAAATATATATAGCGCTTCAAACATTTCTAGTTTCACTTTCAAGCTGCAGCATTATAAGCGGTAATATTCAAGGAAAAAGAAGAAAATTCTTTTAATATTTCCAATTTGATAAGAGATAATTCGACATCATTTTAGTTCTCCTAAAATCAAGTTTTACTGAAAATTCCTATAGCAATTATGATTTTTCTGTAATATTATTTCCAGTTTCAGAATACCCAAAAATAATTTCAAAATGGTCTAATCTGTGGAGATGGATTCTTTTCCCTATAATTTGCACTACTGTCCCCATAAGTGATAAAACTTTTATAACCCAGTGTGTCATTTTATTTTACTAAGGCTGACATCCCGTCTTGTTACGCATGGTCTAACCCATGCGTCAATTCATCAAAACGATTGAAAAATGTTTTAGCAACCAGGACCACATTACGTAGCATTTAAACAAATTATGTATAGCAATTTCCTTCTGGCTAATAGATTGTTCCTCAAAAGGTTTGTTAATTAAAATTTTGTCTCAGTTTGTGCATTAATATACAGTGCCATGCATATAGAGTTAACCTAGTTAAACCACATAGGATTGATGTATTTGAAATAGTTATAGCTTTTGTTAACTCTATGTTTTAGCCATTTAAAGCATCAGAATATCAGAATGACTTAATGTATCATTTCAAATGAACGAGCATTAATTAAATTAGTCTCAAGAGTTCACCAATATGAATTCACCGAAATTAATATTAAAAAAATCTGATTATTTCTAACTGCAATTACCTCCGTTTTATTGCCAATGAAACATAAATTCAGTTGTTATGCAGGTCATTCATGTTTCACTTAGAAATGAGTCACACATCTGGACTTGTAAAAATCTAAATTTATGGCAATTTTTCATGCATTTTTCAAGCAAAAACCTACAAACGGAACCTGATTATTAATTCCCAATACGAATAGAATCATGAATCAGGTTCTTTATCAAAATATATTCTTTATTTTGTCAGCTAGTTTAATGGCACCAAGAGAAAGTGTTAAATCCAATAAATCCCAAATGATTCTGTAAATCAGACTAATTTTTTGAAGAAGTTTAAACTATTTCTTAAACATTTTAATGGTAAAATACAGAAATATAAATGTCATGCTTTATCCTTATTCGGTTATTATATAAACATGCATTTAGCTCAGTAATCATTGCAAACCCCTTTTTTATCCTCTCTCTCTAGAAAGTTCTAGTTTCTTCAGGTGTTTTCCAACCATCCTCAGGGCAAAGAACTGAATTAGCTCAGCAGCAGACCATCAGGGTCTGCAGAAACCTTTTGACAAATCATTTAAAAGCAGGTAAGCTGAGGCAGGGAAACATTTAAAGCACACAGGACACCAGACTCAGAGAACCATAGATGGGAAACACTGGTGTTTCTTGCTGTTTTCTTACAAATCTTCTAACAAAGTAGGGCTCTTTGTTCAGCTGCACTAGTGACTATCAGAGAGTAATAATTGTAATGATTTTTATGAAATTATACGCACACTCGGTCAAGTCTGAAATAGATTACTCACTAAATTTGGCAAAAAAATTTGCATTTGTTTGTTAGAGGGTCAGGACTACCTTGGTTTTAAAATGTGGAGGGGAAAAGCAACAAAGAAAGCCAGGTATGATTAGTCAGTGTTGTCATAGCAATAAAGCTGTAATTATCCCTCATCCCAACAATACCATAAACACTGTTTATTCTGACCAGCTGCGTGTGTGTCCATGCAGGGAAGAAGGGCTCAGACCTCGGGGACTACGACCCTCTCACTCAAGCAGACAGTGAGGACGAGAGCGAAGAGGATGACCTTGTGCTCAACTACCCCAGAAACGGTCTGGGCAGGGACAGCTGTCTGAGCTCGGGGTCCTCAAAGCTGCGTGGTGGAAGATCGGGAAGGCCCGTTGGCGCCACAGATGAGGTGCAGGATGAGGAGGATGATGAGGAAGAAGATGAGTGGACGGACCAATTTTCCAGAAAGTCCAGAAAGGCCAGAGAGAACCTGAAGGGCAGCCAGTACTGGAGCCACAGGGACTCCGGAATAGGGCAGGACAGAGGAGGAACTGGATCATCTGGGAGTGCTGGGCTGGGGGCTCACAGCTCTGAGGCAGCGGAGAAGAGGAAGAGAGCGAAAAATGCAATCCGAAGTGCATTTTTCCTGGTGCCTCTTGCCTGTACCACTTTGATTGTGCTGCTGTGTGCATTTCTGGTTCCCTGCCAGAAGGCAGAGCTGGAAAAGAAGCTGCAGTGGGAAAGAGCACTGGGAGATGCAGCAGGTAAAGATTGCTAAGTATGAAATCTGCAGTTTACTGAAATCAAGCAGAAGATATAAATACTTATTAGCTTGTCTGCAAATCAGAGCAAGTAGCTAAAGTAGCATTAAAGGCTTACTGAGAAGTCTCGTTGTCTAGATAATGATCTCTTTGTTTTTACGTTTACTGTCATGGTTGATCACACAGGATGGTTAGCCTGTCTTCTGCACATTTACACTGCATCCCAACACAATACCGACAGAATAGATTTACATGAAAGAGACTAACATTTCCCTTCTTGTTTTGGTGTCTGTTTAGGTGTCACTCCACCTGCACTGGCTGTATGGGATATTGATGGTGATGCAGTGGAGGATGTGCTTCTCGGTGTTACTGAATGGACCAATGGCACGCATGCAACACAAAGGAGCAAAAGTAAGCTCTGAAAAGGTGTGGCTGGAAAAAGATATTTAGTGTTTTTCCTCAAAAAGAGTGCCAGACCCTTTGATCCACTCATACGTTAGATCCTCTGGTGATGGCAGCTGTCTGAAACAGATGTTTGGAAGGTGTATCCTTTTCAGCTTTCTACTATGGTCTCCACTATCCTGGAATTTAAGCTGCCACGTCCTAAATTACTGGGGAAAGACTTTATTGTACTAGATGTGTTGTAGTAACTCATTTTATATTAACAGCAGTTTCTAGGAACTTATAACTCATAACCTGTAAAAATGTCTCATATACCAAAGGCTAACAATAATAAATAGCAATAAGATGCACAGCAGCTAGTTTATAGCTGATCCAATAAGAAGTTGGAAATCTCAGGAAGCCAATAGTTGTAGCTACTGCACAGATACAAATGCGGTCCATTCAACTCACTGGGTCAATACTTTGTAGAACCAGGTTTTGCTCCAATTACAGCTGCAAGTCATTGTGGGTATGTCTCTACCATCTCTGTACATCTATAGAAGGACATTTTTGCTCATTTCTCCGCCCCACGGCATGATGCTGCCGCTACCATGTTTCAGGGTAGTGGTGGCGATGGCTCAGGGTGATGTGCAGGTTGAGTTTACCTTCAAGCACAGCGTTTGGCATGTAGGCCATAAGTTAAATGTTCGTCTCATCTGATTAGAGCACCTTCTTTCACATGTTTGCTGTGTTCCGTGCATGGTTAATGGCAAACTGCAGACAAGACCTCTGAGGGATTTCCTTCAGCAATGGCTGTCTTCCTGCCAACCTTCAACAAAACACCAGATTTGAAAGGTGTACAACCTATAGTAGTCCTACCAACAGATTCTCCCACCCAAGCTGTGGATCTCTGCAGCATGGGCTTCTTGGCTGGATTCCACACTTTTTTTTTTTCATTTAAAACCATTCATCATTTTCCTTCAACTAAACGATCTGTCACCTACCATCCCAATAGAATACACTGTTCTTTGTAAAAATGGGAAAGGTCAAGGGTTCTGAATACGTTTGCAAGGTACTAGAATAAAAACTGTTGCATGTGTCTCCTTTTAAAAGCATGATCTTGTCCTTCTAGTTTACAGCGTGGTGGCTGTCAGTGCTGTCAGTGGTCGGGTGTTGTGGAGGAAAGTCATGAATGAGTCCGTGATCTACATCCAGTGCGGTCTGCAGCGCAGCACGCACCCGTCACCTGTTTGCCTCTTCATCGGAAAATCCATCATAATGGCGGTCAACAGTACCACAGGTTAGAGGATCACCATACAGAAGCAGCAAAAGATCACCTTAACATTATGGTTATTTTTGCATTTCATTATTTTCTGGATGTATAAAACAAAGAAATCATAAACACTCTAAATAAATGTGGCCTAAACTCCTAACATGCAGTAAAAGAAGTTTTCTTTCTCTCTTTAGGGAAGAAGCTGTGGTTGGTCGTCCTTAAGGACATTGAATCCCAGGCAGTGTTACTTCCTGACATCCAAGACGACTCAGTCCCAGATCTGCTTGTAGCTACTCTGCCCACTGATGAGGTACATTTTTCACAAATGCTAAATGACCCATAAGAAGTCTTCATTGATTTGGAAAAACAGTGTGTTTGTCATATTCACCTATTCTTATATCTCACTTAACTAAATGAAGCTGAATCCTATTTCTGATTTTACCATTTTCTTAATGTTAATGTGCATTTGATTTTCATTTTCAGACTTTTGATTTGTCTCTGACTCTGATCTCTGGCCTGACGGGAAGGACAGTTGGACATCCTGTCTCCTTCAACCTTACAGGACAAGGAAAGCTCATTGGCCCTTTGCTGCATGAGACACAGCTAGGAGCGTACTACATCCTGTTTGGACTAGGTGAGCGAGAGCAATACAGAATATATCAAATATCTCTCTAGATAAACTCTCAGCTGTCAAAAAAATAAATAAAAACATTCACAAGAAGACAATTAAATGACTATCAAGTGGAAACTGATTGGGCTCCACTTTCATAATATAAACCATGTGCTTATGAGTCATGGTGTTCATGGATGTGTCTTCAGGTAGCATCCAGGCCATCTCTTTACAAGACATCTACCTTCATGCCACGGGC